>JAQFXN010000643.1:0-19845 GCA_034693365.1 Liacarus xylariae | reverse complement strand
TATTAAATCTAAATCTAAACCACAATTAAAACTGATTTCAAACTCAAACCCAAAAGCATTGCATTTGTTTGTAAACATTCAATGCTTTACTCTCTTGTGTTTCCATAACTACAAACCAAACCTTCAATTTTTATTTTTATCCAGGTTTAATTATTTTAAGAAATAAAAACCTACACTTATCAGCCATTGTGTCCTTTTTAAATTAAAAAGGACACAATGGCTGATAAGTGTCAAAAATTTTAATTGAGAATTGAATTAACACATCCGTTAATAATCATATAAAATAAGTTTCAACTTAACAATCAAATAATATACAGGATATAAGCTTCATGGAATATATATATAAATTATTTAATATTGTGTTAGGCTCAAAAATCAATATTGCATCTTTGTGCTGTATTAATATGAGATGGACAATGGACAATGAGATAGCCAAAATACCCCCTATGACGAACAAAACACATGCCCCCTATCATTTTGTCAAAATTTTTAATATATAATAGGCGCCGAGGGCACAGTTTTTGTAATATTCTGTGAAATACTGTTTAAATTCTACAAATTTTAACAATTTAGTCAAATTCTGTTTGTCACTATAATTTGTCTGACTTATTAAATTCTTGCAGAATTAGTCGATATTCTGTTAAATTACATCATTTTTAATTAAATTCTGCAAGAATTTGACGATTTAAAAAACCCTATACTTCTTGTGAGTTTGAAGCTCGGATCAATACCCTGTACCCCTCCTGACTTTGAGATGTTTATCCACCTCTAATTTTAGTCGGGTATGAAAACATTTTAATTTTAATTTTAATTACTAGATGAATAATTTTTTTGAATAAGGTAATATGATAATTAATTCGTTTTTAATCCAATAACTCTTTACCATATTTGATATAATTTATAACTTACAGTATTTATAATAAATTTAATTTATAATAATTTATAATAAATTAACTGTTTTTTATCCTTTTTAAATCGACATGAATTAGATAACCTTGTATTTGGTATTTAAGACTTCTAAATATTATTTAAAATCTGCTTGTTAAATCTTTAGTAAATGATATTATTAATTGATATTTAAATCAGTGATATGATCTAGAGGGTTTAATTTGATAAGATTTTGAAACTGAATCATATCCACTATTACAAACTCTATAGATTTCAATGGAGTTCAATAGAGTTTGTATTAGTAAATGTGATTAAGTTTCAAACTCTTATCAGATTAAACCCTCCTAGATCACATCTCTGATTTATATACAAATAGTTGTTTAATTGTCCTAATATAGTTTTTAAAAATTTTCAACTTTTGACTACAGAGTACCGGCTAATAACAAATATGAGAAAGGAAAATACAATCAATAAATTAGAATGTTATTCTAAATGCATCAAATGAAATGTAACTACAAAAGTAGCTGTAAGGGCGATAATAAGTAATATAAGCCACCATAAGAAAAATCGATCAGCACAGGTACAATTAATATTCCAGCGATTGTCTTTTATATCATTCAGATGCTGATTTTTATCATCCGATTGACTAAATATTTCTCCTAGAATATTAATCTTTCTAAGTTCTTTTTCATCCTTATAATGATCCACATATTCAACTTTCTCTTTAACTTCATATTCTTTCAGTTCAATTTCATCCATGTTCAAAAAATTTAGCAATGGAAAATTAAAGCAAAATTTATTTCAAACCAACATTTAATGTGTTTCCGAATCACAGATTTTATTTTGTAATTAATTATAATTTATTATTACTATATTTCTACTTATTTTAAAATTAATATTGAATAAAAAAAAGTCATTGAATACAGAGATGAAATTCGATATTTGAAAAACAATTTGTAATTTAATAAAATTTTGATATATCAATAAATCTGTACAGGTGAGACGAAGAGAAATCGTTTATTCGTAATCGAACAGGGCAATAGACACAAACTTATTTAACTTAAAATTATCAAAATAATGCAAATTTCTGACAGCGCACCTTTGTCATGACAACTATTTTGCACCTGGGTGTGACGCTTCTATATTTCAATAATTCTCATCTAAGACACTTATATATATAAATTAAAATTATGCGATATTTTGACTAATTTGAAATGTGCAGATTGTAAATTAATTTCATAAATGAGCTTTAATATAAAAATTTTATTAAACTTATTAAATTTTAAAATTGGCATCTTTTATTTGGATCTAACTTGTAACTTGTAGAATCTTTTAACAAATTGCAAAATACAGAATTTTCAAATATTCATTAAAAAAAATCTTGATCGCTATATTATTTACAGACCTTCTTTACACCCCTCCCCCCCTCCCCTAGAATTCTGGACCTTCCAGATCCTTGCCTGCATTAAAGAAAATATAATCTAAAAAGTTAAGGAAGAGTTTATTTGATACAATCATTTTGTCGAATAAAATTTCAGCATATTTTTAAACAATTTTTGGAAGTTAAGATCATTTCTCAAATGAATTCAAATCTAAACTTGAGCTCTGAAGCAAATATATGCTCAAGGTGAGGTTACAGCTTGAAAACTCTCCCCTAGCGAAGATCTCTAGAAGTTATATTTAAAAAAGTGTATATTTGCTCAACATAGGGATGCGCAAATGAAAAAATTTTAGGGGGTATTGGCGGAACCAGGGGAAAGGGTATTCCGGACTTTGACGTAACAAATTTGTCCATACTTTGGACAGGGGGATTTGGTATTACGCAATCGTCAAATTCTTGTAGAATTTAATTAAAATTGATATAATTTAACAGAATTGATCAATTTTAGAAAGATCTGTTATTTTTCTAAGAATTTAGACAGAATATTTCTCAAAATTATTATATGGGGGTACCTCGCGAGCAGTCATGAGGGGTATGGGTCAAAATCATAGGAGATTCTGGGTTGTACCCCCTTTGCCCATTCCTGGTACAGCAGAAGTTTAAAAGCTCTACAATTCAAAGCAGATATTATGTAATGCAATCATTTCAAAGGGAAAGATTGGAAACAATTCTCACGAGTCAGTCATCAATACTCAAATGTTCAGAGATTTTTATAAGAAACTGATCCAACAATCAGTAGAGAATAGAATATTAAATTTTTATTTATCAATAATTATTTATTTAATTTTGATTTTCTTATAAAATCCAAATAAGTGTTTAAATCAAATGTCAATCAACTAATAGTAAATTTATAAATCAATACAACTATGGCTTAACTTATAATAAGTGAGAAAAAATGTTTTTTTTAATAATAGGTTTTAAATGAATTTTTAAACTAAAACTAATTATTTGTAAATTTTTTTTTTTGAAATTATAAGTTCTGTTAAATTAATTATTTATCTTTAATTTCGAGCACTTCTTCATCACTACTGGTGCCGCCGTTGGAATCGTCTGAAGAACTGCTTATAATCGGTCTGTTTCTCGTCGCAAATCTGGGCTCTCTTTGCTCTCTCTCTCGAATCGATTTAATCAATCGATGAACTGTTGACCGATTCAAGTGCTCGATCTCTAAGTGCTTGACTTTGATATTCGTTTTGTCCACCACTTCATTAACGACCACATCCTCTGCTTCTCTGATTTGTCCCAATTCTAAATGTGTATCGATTAGTGCCGAATACGTCACACCAATTGATTTTGGGGTCACATTTGAATCGATGACTGTTTCGATAAGTTTTTTCGCCAAAACTAAATTTTTATTTTCTCGAATCGAATCCAATAAAGAGCTGAATAACAGGAAATCCTTGAGTTTAGGACAGGAGTCGTATATGCGTTTCGCGTCTTCGAATCGCCCCATTTTCATACAATTAATCCAAACCATATTCATAGGCAAGTGATAGTCCTGTTCGCGGATTAATTTAGTCGCAATATTCAGAAACTGTTCTTCGAGATCAGGTCTTAACTCTAGACCTCTTAAAAATGCGCCCAAAGGAAAGGGCTTCATATTCGCCAACTTATCGATCAATTCGTCTGTTTTGCCACTATTTATGTAAGCGATTGACACCGCGTTTGTGAACGCATTGTTTTGAGTGAGAAAATCGGGCAAAAGTGGCCGCAATTTCTCTAAACGTTCGTAATCTCCGATCGAAGACAACTTCGTGAAGAGATAGCGAACAATTCGAGGCGAAGGGAATAGTTTGGACTCAAGGAATGAATACGTCATATCGAACGCCTCATCAATTCGGTCCGCATTCAGAAGTGCTTCCATTAGTAAACAGTTTTGAGACATTAGAAGTGTTTTTCCTTCGCTTTCGAGTGTCTTCTTTAGTCTAATCGCTTCGTCAATGTCTGACGATTTGAGCGCAGAATTGAATTTATTGAGTAAATTGTCCTCTAATTTGTGCGGAGTCTCTACTGATCTAATGGGTTCGGGCGGAACAGCAAAAGGAACGGTTACATTGTTATGTTTCAAATAATCGGCCAATAAATGGAGTGTAGTATCCGATGGTTGTATGTTCTCCTCTTGCATTAGAGTCCAACAGTTGAGTGCTTTCTCAGGACTTTCCAATTTAATGCATCCTCTGATCAGATGATAGAGCATTCGGTCCCGATTTACGTCAAACAGGTTTTTAGAACACCGAATGAATTGTTCCAAAGCATCGATTTTATTCTCTCTAATAAAGTGCTCGCACACCATGTCCATCTTGGCTTGACTGACCCGTAGTCCGGGTGTGTCCAACAGTTTCCTGGCCTGTTTAATCTTCCCGGCCTCAAAGCAAACTGAGGCCAAGTCTATGATTGTATTCATCTCTCCGTGAATTTTGTTTGAATAGTCGACAACTGTTTGCAGACTTATTTGATCCCCTCTTTCGATGAAATGGTGAATTAATTGGTTTTTCCAGGGAGTTATTTGAAATTTCTCGGCGCAATAAACATATTCCGTAAGCGCTTCCGCAAAGTTTTCATTCAGAACGTGATATTTTACCAGAGGTCCGGCCATTATTCCTGTCGGAGTCATATCTGAGTAATCAATGCAAAGTTCGAAAACTTCTTTTAGTTGTTTGAAATCAGCTTTTGCTTCGATGAGACTATTCAAGAGTCGGTAAATAGTCATATCTTTGGTTCGGTTCTGAATCGCGTGCGACTCCTCTTCGGCTTCCATTGTGTCAGACTTTAGTGCATACTCTGCTCTAATCAAATCAATTGCTTTACCCGTTTGGCCACTTTTGACATAAAGTGTCGCGAAATTAATGATTTTGTAGGAATCGATTTCAAACTCTTTTGATATTTTACTCTTCGCCTCAAGTGCTGACTCAATGTTTCCGCAGTTGACGTAGAACTCCATTAGCGAAGCATACATAGCATTAGTGAACTCATAATTGGATTCAATCATTTCGGCGACAATTTGTTTGACCCGTTTCTGCGACTCAATCACTAAAATATCGTTTTTGGAGTTTTCGGTGAATCGGCTCCGACGACAATAAGACATAAAAAGACTTCGCAAAACACCCCTTGCATTCAAGCCCTTAGATCTGAGTTCAATCAAATGGCCCTCAAGTTCTTCGGGTGTCATCTCTCTTCTGGGTTTCGTAATGTCGTCGACGTCGTGATAAGAAAAACCCCTGTAGTCGTCATAAGTCTTTGTTATCATTTTATTCAATAGGTTTTCGTTTTCATCGCTTAAACTGATTCGATCGCGAATAGCATTCGCCGAAACGCCCGATATTTTAACTGATCTTCTGTTCCATTCTCTAAGAATTTCGTTCAATAGGTTTTGTGAAATTCTTCTTCTGATAATAGATAATAAAAACTGTCCGAAATGGTCCGTCTGTTCCAATTCAGCCATTCGGGCCAATCGTTGAGGATTTCTGTTAATTATTATCAGTGCTTTTGTGACATTATTTATATTAGGATTGGGTCCAACTGTATGATCGCTCAAAGCATTCATTACTTCTCTCTTAACCAAATTAACGTTCGAATAGTTGGGCGAAGACATCAATTTAAGCGCCTCTTCTAAGCGATTGTTTTCGATTAAATACTTAATTAAAGAGTTATAAGTAATGACATAAGAAAACCCAATGTCTTTGCATTTCTCCATAAATGAGTTATAGTCTTTGATATTTTTTGGCCAAATGTAGTTAACAAACATTTCGGACAATTGTGAATAAGTGCCGCCAATGAATGGGGACATCTCATTGACCAAGACATTAATAATTTGATATTCGTCTTCACATTTGACAATAACCGGGAAGAAATAGTGAATTTTAAGCCGTTCGTCGCGACCCAAGCGCTCCAGATATGTTCGACAATCGGAAACGTTAGCTAAACTCAGAGCCATTTCAGTCGCGTCTTTGAGTGCAAATATATTCTTTGACTCCGCTTCAAGTCTTTCGCAGAACTCTATAACAGTTTGTGGCGAAACGTTTGCGCTAAGCATAGATCGAATCAATGGCTTTCCTATTCCCTGCGTTTTTCCATTGGAGACATCCATTGTATCATAAAGTTTAAGCGCGGCTTCAATTCTGTTGGCAAATATCAAATCTCTGACAACATTCAGACACTCCTTATTATAATTAATGGATTTTTTAATTTTACTCAATATCTGTTCCAATATTTTCGATTCAGAATCGACTAAAGCTATGGCTTTGACTACTTTAAAAAGATTGCTTTCACTGATTTCTATTTCTTTTTGTTTAATTTCTTCAAATAATTTATTTATTTTTTCATCTAATTTGTTGTCATTTTTAATATTCGAAGCGTAAGCGCACAGCAGAGCAGTGTATGTGTCGGCCGTGGGCTCAATGCCTGCCGTTTTCATAATATCGATTGTGTGATAAGCCGTCTCTAAATCCCCGGCCTTTCCATAGCCGACAATAAGTGAGTTGAAAACTGCCTCATTTATAGACAAGTCTTTACTTTTCATGTATTCCAATATTCTTATGGCTTCGGAAATGTCTCCGGTTTGACAGAACCGGTCGATCATTAGTATATAAGTGACTCGATTTGCGTCAATGCCTTTCGACTGCAATTTCTCTAAGAATTCAATGACATTAAAGTCGAATTCGTTTTCGACATAAACTCTCAGCAATTGGTTGTAATGAGAAATATCCAAATCAACAGTTTCTGAGAGCGTTTTAAACATTTTTTCACATAATTCTTGTCTCTTTTGTGGACTTTCGTCCAACAGAGCGCCGCAGCACCGGATCAGTTGCAGACACTGAGTGGTCGTCGGCCTAACTCTTTTGGCTATTAATGCAAACAATAGTTTAGTTTTGAAAATAAAATTATTTAATTATAAATGCATTTCAATTGACATTTGATTGATTGATACAAACATTTAGACAATTCATTGAGACATTGGTTTAGTTCGGTTGCGAAGATCCTTCCGGTCTTCCGCAGACACAACTCCAGTTGATTGAGTCGCTGTGGAAATGCACTGGTATTTGATTTATTAAAATTCAGGGTTTTCTCCAATTTGTTTGCATTAATCGATTGAAATGTTTTGTTTGCAATAAAGTTATTGCAATTAGATCTCAAACAATAGACGAGTTTCCGGCGAATCACTACTGAAGACAACTTAAACATTGCACTCTTCGGCCGCTGAATCTTCAAAGCACTGAATCAATTGAATTGAGTCTTAGATTTTTGGTTGAATATTAAATTTTAATATTTATCACTGATTTTAATAAATTGTTTTATTACATAAGCACATGTGCTCATAGACATAGAGACATCTCTGTCCATCACTTAGACGTCTCTCATTAGTGTTGTTAATCGTGTAAATTACCATAATTTATGAATTTTGGATTACAAATTATATTTTAGCCTAAATTATCAGTGAAATTAATTTTAAATGTATTATTCATGAATAAATAATTTTAATTTTAATAACTTATCTTTTCAAGTTCAAGTACTTCTATTTAAAGCAGGCAAACCAAGGGGAAGTGTATATTTTAAAAACACAACCTGTCTCGAAAATTTTGCAAGCTTACTGACTTACTATTTGAGTTTATGGCAATTTTTTTACCTTACTGCTCCCTTTCATTTTTCACATTATGCTCAATAGTATTATACTGTATAATACCTATTCTGAGTTTTGAGCAACAATCTCAAAATATCCCTCTCTCCTTATACTCCCTCTGCCTCATCTGCTCTATTGCTAATACTGATATTAGAAAGAATATTTTTAAAACATTAAAGAGTTCATTTAATAGAGAAAAATAGAGCTTTAAACAAGTGTGCTGAAGCGTTATTTACCTTTCAATCCTATTATAGATCTCAGAATTTTTAAACAAAAACAGAATATTCTCATTCACATGAACATTGACATTGAGACAGAATGAGATATTACTTTTATTAATTAGGAATTAATTGATATTTAATTAAATTTTATATTAATTTGTAAATCAAAGCATAAGCAAATAATTTATGCCCAAAATGGCAATTTACAGTACGATCGATTTTTGTAAAATGACGATAATTTAACAACACTATCTCTCATCTAAAGTGAACAGAACTCACACCTCTAGTCCATTGTATTTATTTTATAAATCTATTAAAATACAGTCTAACCTCAATAGTAGTTAAATTTAATTATCGTAAGTATACAGTAATCAGAAAAAATTTATATAAATAAAAAATTGCTTTCTATCAACTTAAGCGAGTAGTTTGGATGAGAAATAGACTTATTATAAAATTGTAAATCAATAAGAAATTAGTTAACCGCTGGAGAAACGACGGAAACCTCATCTGAATTGTTGTACCTTTTAATATAGATTGCATAGAGTTTAATAACAATTAAACTTTATGCTCGCATAAGCTATTTGTTAACATTTTGATAGTAATTTAGGAAAAATAAATAAATGAAAAAAAACTTTCTAAATTCTAACAAATGGTTTATACGGGCATAAAGTCTAATTGTTATTAAACTATATCATATAGTTTAATAATCTATATGAAATCAATATTAAAAGGTACAACAATTCAGATGAGGTTTCCATCGTTTCTCCAGCGGTTAATTAATTATAGTTAAAAAATACATTTTTGCTGTGATTTACTAATGTTGAGACTAAACTGTAATTAATTGAACTTTTAATTGTTAGTCTATTTAGACATCAGATTAGGTGTAGTGATGAATGAGGAGACACTGATAGATGCTGTGCGCGAATATCCGATTCTCTGGGATCACAAGCACTTCAATTACAATAACCGCAATTTGCGAATCAAAGCATTCAATGAAATCGCGAACCTATTGGGCGACAGTATATCAGGTAATCACTGACCACTCATTACTACGGGTGTTAATCAAGTCTTGTCAAACAATTGATATTTTGATTAATCTAATGGCATATAAGGCGAAGACGTGAAGACCAAATGGCATAGTTTGAGGACAAGCTTTGTGCGCAACTATAAACAGACCACAAGACATAAATCAGGAGATAATGGAGAGTCACAAGTGATGCCCAAATGGAAACACTTTCAGCGAATGCTTTTCCTCCGCGACTCTATCAGAGCTGATCACAGGGCGGGTAATGTCAATGATATGGAACAGTCGATGAGTGGCGACAGTCAGAGTCGGAGTGTCGGCGACAGCGATGACAATGAGATTGTTTACCAGAATTCGGATTCACTTCTGAATGAGTTTACTATAGAAACGCCAACACAACCAAAGAAGAGACTGAAGAAGAATGAGTCAAATGAGAGAACTGATGTGTTGGACAGTGTATTGTCCAGACTATTGACTCAATCCGAAGACGTGGACATACTGTGGGCCAAAAGCCTAGCGCTCAAACTTAAAAGATTTCCCGTTCATCAGAGAGAACTGATTAAGTATGACATCGACGGAGTGGTGCTGAGGGCATCCGGTGCTCAAATGTCCGACATTACATAGTTGTAGTAGTAATTCAATGATTACAAGACAACTAAATTATAAAATTATTAATTATAGAAATAAATTGTGTAAAAATGTATAAAAGTTTTATAAATAATTTGAATAAATTGTCTAATAATATGATGTCTTATGTAATACCCCCTCTCCTAATACCCAGTTCATAGAAATTGGAACTACATTTCTTGCTATTAACAAAGTTCTTGATAGTTTAGTGGGAAAATTTCGAGGCACTGATTGAGTGATGAAAATATGATAGGGAATGGGTTTACGATGTTTTCCAATCAATAGACTCTTAAAATGTTATTGCGTTTGGCCAATGGGCGCCTTTCTCTTAATAATCTGTAAAATTTTGTCTAAATCTGGTAAAAAAAAATGAAAGAATTTTGTCAAATTCCTGCTATATTTGGTGAAATCTTTTTAAATTCTTACAAAATTAAATATAATTTTGTCAAATTCTAGAAAATTCATACAGAATTCCTCGAAATTCTGTTAAATGGAGTTAAATTTAATTTGAAAATATGAAATCGAATTTGACGATTACAACTCCCTCCCAATTAGAAAATTGGCAAGTTTATTATGACTTCACAACCAGGAATACCCTCTTTAATACTGCGTTTACACGAGAACTCAAGCAAGGATTCTTGAGCTATGCTTCGCCTAAAACAAATAAACACTGGCATAGTCTGAGCATCACTTAAGTCATTAGAATTATGAAATTCTGAAATACATCCAAATTGTTTGGCAAATATTTAGACCTATTTGAATATTAAATTATATTTTTCAAATTATCTTGCAGAACCATGAAAGTGCCAAGAAGTATTGTTTGTTGGCAAAGACTATATGTATTTGCTAATTTTATGCTAGGAATAGCCCAGGGAAAGGGATTATTTTGCAATCGTAAAATTCTTGCAGAATTTAATTAAATATATAACAGAATTTAACGATTGGACGATTTCTGCAAGAATTTAACAGAATTTTGTCAAATTATAATGAATGCTGTATCAAAAGCCCTGTTAGTACAGTAAATGCTATGATATCCGATGATATGACAATGAATTTTTAAAATTTAGCAAGATATTAGTGTTAAAATTCTAAAATATTTAAAATTTATAATCTTGATATTGAAAAAATTATAATTTAATTGTTGAGATATTTGTAAAGTTATATAACAATTATTGTACAAAACTGAATAATAAACTAGTCAAAATATTATTATTGAAATTGAATATTAGGAGAATTAGATATAAAAATAAGGGTGGCCATTCCAACAAGGTATAGGATAAGGTTAAATGGCGACTTTTCTGTTTAATAAGCCATAGCTAACCACAACAGAAATGTGCTTTATCCTGTGACAAAACTTAACTGCATTTCATAAATATTTTAATATTAAAGTTTTTTTAAGAAATATTTCATCAAAAATTGTGATTCAAAATGATATTGTTTGATTTTTAAAAAAAAAAATTATGTTCAGTTACTCAGAAAAAAATTAGAAAATGCTGGTAATAATGTCCAAGAAATAAATGTTCTGTAAAATACAAAAGTTAACCAGAGCTGTTAGATCTCATACTTTATTTGATAACAATCTAGCATTCAGTCGTGCAAACTCTATTAGAATCTCTAAAGTTAGTATACGTTCGTCTGATTCAATTCCAGTTTTGTATCCACATTATGAATACCGAATGAATGAACAACACATGAAAAATCTGATCAAACACTTCAGGTGTATCGAAGAGCTACGTATTGGCAATCACTTTGAGCGCGCAGTCATCGGAAATTTTATTACAGTTTTGTCAAAAAGCTGTAAACTATTCTATTGTTTAAGTATTTATTTTGAGAGAAATAAATATTTAATTTATTGTTTATATAAGGATTTCTTATTTTGATTTTATTTATTTGAACCGCAGGTAAAGAACTAGCAATGGATGCACTAAATTCTTTAGTGAAGAATCAGAGCCAAAGGCTGACTCATTTATCATTAAAAAATATTCCTTGATCGACTTCCTAAAATAATGTGTAAATTATCTTGAGTTGATTGTTTCGGTAATATCTTAACTCAAATGTGGTTTTTTGCACTAAGGTGCTCTCTGAATCTGACTACCGTATTATATTGGTTATATCCCATTACCTGTCCAAAGTTAATACTAGAGGCCAGGCTCAGGCT
Source organism: Liacarus xylariae (assembly GCA_034693365.1). Taxonomy (NCBI): domain Eukaryota; kingdom Metazoa; phylum Arthropoda; class Arachnida; order Sarcoptiformes; family Liacaridae; genus Liacarus; species Liacarus xylariae. Next base: position 7,869 of record JAQFXN010000643.1, on the reverse strand, counting down.
CAGGCTAATAGAGTAGAGGCCCAGGCCCAAGCAAGGCTCGTGGTACTTTTATAGACCGAGGCCTAGTTTTTAAATATTTTGAGCCTAGGTTCATGAGGCTCAGGCCCGTGTTTTTTGGGCCTGTGCACATCACCAACTATTTATATTAACCTTTAATTTCTGATTTTAAAATTGGAAATTATTTTGATATAAGGGGTATTTTGGTCATTTTTTCGGTGACAGATAATATTTTAGCTATACTCTCCACCTCTGTCCATAGTTATAACTAAAAAACCATGTGATCAATTAGCACAAAATCTGAAATGGGCTACAGAATTTTAGGGGGTATTAGGTTTTGTAGAAGTAATGAGTTTATTAGATCAGATACGTCACAGATTTTTTCAAATTTAGGGAAGAAATTATAGGATAGAATATTATTAAATGTAAAATTAAAAATTATGCCATTTAACAAAAATTCAATAAAATTAAAAAATTTCTGTTAAAAATATTGATTTAATATACTTGTAATTGAAACCTTGAATTATAAATTGATTTCAAAATTACTTTTTACAAATGACTAACAAATTTAAACAATTGAGCCATGAATCTAGACTAAATGTCACATGATGAAACTATTGGTAATGTTTTCAAATTTGAATATTCAATTATTCTCGAGATAATGTGAAAATCAAGAATATAAGTGAATATTTGAGTTTGAAAATATTACCACTAGTTTCATCATGTGACATTTAGTTTAGATTCATTACTCAATTGTTTAAATTAGTTAGTTAATTTTATCTCGAATTTTCATATTAGTGGAGAGTGCGTATACGTATACATACGAGCAGATATACGTGAGGAACAAGGTAAACAAATTTATAAATTTACCAAAAAATCTCGTGAACACACACCCGAACCCAACTCAAAAACATCCTTACCGTATAAGTTACCTACACAATAATTTTCAGATTGTTTTTATCTAGGGGCGGGGGTTAAATTCAACTTTGAAAATCTGATTTTTGGTCTAATTCTGATTCTTCTGAATATTATGAATAATTTCATATACATCAATAATATCTAATATTGTGTTCATGAATGCACTTTGACATTACTTTAACAATGATAAAATCTACAAATGCTCATAATAATATAATTTTATAAATATATCAAAATTTATCCCTCAAAAAATACCTGGGTTTGGTTGAACATATTGAAAATTTTCATATATAGTTTCAATCATCAAACTATTTTAATCTTTAATCGGCACCACAAAAATCTGCATTGTAGGAATTAAAATTTTTAAGAAAAAAGGTAAAATTTTATAAAATTATAGAATTACAGTTTAGAAAAATTGACAAATTAAACGTGTGTAGCATCTTTTTTCATTTAAGTGTATACTGTTCTTACCTTGGTAACTCTCAATTTTTATGCAATTCATATTTTGAAAATTACCTGATGATCTATAATAAAATTCTAAATCTAAACCGTATTTTGTTTATTTTTTTCATGAAAAATTAATTTACAATATATGCTTCACATCACTACACAAAATCATTATTTGTTTATCCAAACGGAAAGTAAGTTGCTCTAACTTGATTTCAAGTTTTTTGTCAAACATTATTCAGGGTAAAATAGTAAGTTAAAATGTAGATATCTATTTGTTAAAGTATTTTGAATTTTGATTCATGAAGATAACTGTTACAAATTTTACCAATTATTATATTTTTAAAATATGATTTCATCGGATATATCAAATGAAACCATGAATGTCACTTTCTCGAATATTTTATTTCGGTTGACAGTTATTATAACATACATTAGATCGAATGATTGAAGTTTGATCGAAGGAAAATTGATTTTATTAAACACAAGCTTTGAGTTATGGTTTATTAATAGTTACATTTCTCTTTGAACAAATATCAATCAACAGAACTTTGACATGCTAATTGACAAGAATTTATGCGAAAATAAGTAAAACAATTCCTATTGAGCAATTATTGTCTCCTCCAACTTCCTAAACTTTTGCCAAAAACTGCTTGTTAAGCAAATCTTTCATTGACACAAAGTAAAAGTTAGTAGTGCTAGGAATTAAACAAATTATTCAAAAATAATCCTAAAACTATAATTCTCAAAATAATCATGTTAGAAATTATTTTGAATCATGTCAATCAAGTATATAAATCACATATTGTTCAAATTATGTCATTTATATCAGAATTGGCCAAAAGGACAAATAAAATTAATACTAAATGAAATTAAAGTACTGTAGATTAAAACATGTGATATACAGTATATTTGAAATATGTGTAGATTTTAAACAAAAAAAGTGTAAGAAGACGCAACTCTTCTTAAGTCTTATAAGATGACTACGTATTGCAGTATAATAGTCACATACAGTTAAACATTTAATCAATAATTTTGCAAACTTTATTAATAAACTAATTTATTTGATTAATATTTTTACGAAATTATTGTTTTAACGTTTAACTGTATGTGACTGTTATACTGAAACACATAGTCATCTTATAAGAATTGAGAAGAGTTGCTTCAGATTACACTTTGTTTTGTTTTATTTCAACACATATATTGAATAAACCCTGAAATGCAATATTAATAGAAACTAAACTCAACACAACAGTTGTCTCTCTTATTCCAATCGTTTGAGTCAAGGAATTCACAAAAACTAATTAGAAATCAATTTTGTTTAAAAAAGAAATATCAGAACAGTATTCAAAAATAAGGTATATTTAAATGATTTTAATTATGATTTATTAGAAAAACGAATTTTGTTTGAGATTAAAGATAATAGACTTCGAGCTCACCTCAGAATACATGGCTTCCAGACCTTGAAGTTGTTTTTGAATGGAGAAGACATCTTCTCTTTGGCAGAGACTTGTGTTAGCGGTGTATTCACTGCTCCAGTCGTCGGCATAATTGCTATCACGAGCTGTAGTCGTCGATAGGATATCACATTCAACTAAATTAATGAATCGCTCTTTGCCTTTAAGATGTGAATGAGTAGTGGATCGAAGTTTACTTCTATTGGAAGTATTATAAACGGATCGCTCATTAATCTTACGCTTAGACATGCCGTTAGACAGTTGTGGAGTTCGGCTGCATTTCTGGGCCATATATTTGCTCTTTTCGTTCACAATATTCTGTTTATCACTGGGAATGACCTGTTTTTCATTTGTTATATACTTTTGTTTTGGTTTCAGTGAATTTACTGCTTTAGAACTTGAATTTTTCACTCCATTACTACTTATTGACGAATATTTTAAATCTACTTTTGATTCACAATATTTAGCGGATGTCCCGCTCTGTGGCGGATGTGGTGTTTGTGATGGTGTGTTTGAAGTCCAACTATCACTTTCATTGACTACAGAGAGTCGGGTTTGAAAACTTCTGCTCAAATCCTCGATCTCTACCTCTGAGTGGTTGTCCTCTAAAATCCTTTGCAATTCTCTCTGCATTTTCTCAATCGTTTCATTACTCGAAACCGTTTCGATACCCGACTCTTGAGTTACATTTTGATTGACCCAAACACTTGTGGTCAACCCATGAGTACTTTGGTCGGAGTCAAGACTTGTCAGATCTAAAGGACTGACACCTTCTGGAGTGTCGTCTTTAGTGCCATTTTCAAGACACCGACCCCTCACTGTTCCGCGTCCGGAGTCGGACGAAGACTTGTAATTGTGGTCTTGAGACCCGGTACTGTCGGCACATCCGTGAATGTCAGGCACTTTACTAATATTGGTTGCATTCAATTCAGCATTTGATTGAATACTCTGCTGAGCACTACTGGAAGGCATTGTATTTCTTTGGGTCGATATCTCATTGAATGCCAATTCAGATCTGACAGTCAGTGATGTATTTCTTGTTATATCACATTCTAAAGCACTCACAACAACAACGTGTCTGTCATTGGCAACAGCTGTCGGTTCACAATCATTTGAAGAAATATCTTGTCTTTCACCTAAAGGACGATCAGAAGAATTCGGTTGACTTATATTCGAACCATTCATTAATTGATTAGCATTTGTACAATAATTGGAGTACGGGTTTTGGCAAATACTATCTTTTGCCACCACTTTGTCTAATAAAGTAGTTTTCATATTATGAGAAAGTTTTGGTGAATCGGATAAATGCGAAGATTTATTTACAGCCGAAGCCATTTGAGAAGAAAATGATTGATTAATTGGACTTTGCTTTTGTCCAAACCATTTGCTGCAAACATCTCTTATCAGAAACGAATCGTTTTCGTCCTCTATTCCATTGTATGCTTCCATTGATTCAGAATGAACTGTCGATCCTATCATTGAATATGTGTTTTGGGAACTATTCGAAGCACTCATTCTTTGTACAGTATCTGTGCTCTGAGAACATTCATTAAAAGCAGAGCTTTGACTGACACTAGAGTTATCATTAGTGTTCACTGGATTAGGTCTGCCTTTGGCCGAATCTTTTGTGGGCAAAAGCATTGCACGAATTTTCTGTTGAAAAGCACCGAAACCCCCGTCACTATTGCGACAATTCTGAGTTTGACTACTTGTTTTCGCCGGTGTCCGACTCTCTAACTGACCCAAAGATGTTTGTCTCCTCAGAATACCTGACGACAAAACAGGTGTAGACGTGCAGCTATTGGCCTGACCTGAGGTTGGCTCCGGATGATTGTGTGAATGAAATGATGATCCTATTAATGAATTAGTCCAACAAAACAATTAATTAATTCCCACAACAGTTCAATTATCTATAGTATATCCCATACTATTATTATTTGTTTGTCCGCATCTCAAAGGGCTGAGTAGTTTTGGTATGTTTGATGTGGACCTAATGGACTGATTACTCGATTTATTCTTCATATTTGCTGAGAGGTTAACATTTGTCAAGTCTGGCCTTTGATAGAGAGCACTGGTCGAGCCATACATGCGGTCATTAGTTATAGTTCCTAATGTCGTGCCATTAGTCAAATGACAATTTTGATGGACTAAACCCTTTAAATGGAGCGGAAATTGTTATCAAACATAAGGCATATATTTGAGACATTTGTTTAGCTTTTTCTAAATTAATTGATTTAAACATAAATAATATTATGTTTTCTAATATTATATAAAATATAATCCAATTCTTAGAATTCATTTAAATTATTCTAAGAATTAATGTTTAAAAAATTTTTAAGAAATACTTTGAGTGAAAATAGAAGTATATTTAGTCTGAATGGCGAGACTTGATATATGAATCTTTCTCTCTCTGACAGCACTTAATTTGCCCCTTAAATCAACAGATCTTAGAAGAGCTGATCCATTAGAGTATTGGTTCGGTGTGTATCACATTTTAATACATGGAAATAGATGTTAATTCATAGACATCTACATTAGAAGCTCGAGGCAGTGCACGATTACTACATAGAATCAGATCCGTTCCCTTAAGTCTGTTAATAGTTGTGGCAATTATTATATTTGAGAAGTATTTCTACACAAAAAAAACTATTGATATTATATGCGGTTCTGTCTGACTATATATTGCTTTGATTTAGAGACCAAATTATTGTTGGGGTCACGGAAGTCGTGAGCCATAATTTGTATTGAGGTATGCCCTGTGCCGTCAGCCGCACCAACGATACAATGCAATACAATTGCAACAAATTTTCCATTCTTTCACTGATTTTTCTGCTATAGTTTAAAATATATATATTTTGAAACTTAAGTAATACTTGTCTTTCAACAAATACATAGATATTTATTATATCTCTTTTTATTTTTATTCCAAATAATTTCAATTATTCAATGAAATGGGTTGAAGAAAGTGAAAATACAATTATCAACTTTTTAGTTTAAGAAGAAATTTTCGAAATATGATCTCATTATAAATTACATTTTTGAATCAGAAATAGTTTAAAAGATCATTTATAATAATATCGGTATTAATAAATTTTTAAACACAAAATTCTAATAACAAAGTGAATAAATATGAAGATTTTTTTAATTATTAAATTAAATTTTGAACTTTCTATTAATTATTTTTTAAAGTAATTAATCAAAAACCTTAATAAAGAATACATTTTCAAAGTTAAAACCATTAAATGTTGTTTTCTTTATTTATGCGGAAAATATGATTCAATCAAAAACACAAACTTTTGGAAATTCAAACAATTTTATAAGAAAAGCAAGAATTGTAAATAAATTGATAAATGAAGCAAATATTAATTTTTCAAAAATCTAGGAATCATTTAATGAAAATGGTTTAAGTTTTGAAAATCATATTTATTTTATTTATGTTTTGAAGTTTTAAAACTAAAAAACAAACACAAAATACTGTAATAAACATTCATTTGATTGATTTAAACATAAGTTATAGATAACCACAAAAATCAATTTTGGTTTTAGTACTTAAAAAGTTCGCATAATTTATAAATAATATTATTTTTATTTGCTTTGAATAAATTTAATACACCTATCGGTACTTTCAATCAATTATAATAAGAACTTTATATGATTTAGTCTTAAATGGGATATAATCTTAAGTCTCTTATAATATAACAAAATTAATAATTAATAATTCTTATATTCAATTGTTTTAATAATTTGAATAATTCAAAGTTTGATCTAATAATTTAGTTTTAATATTAGCATAGCTACAATTTACATAAACAATCAATTTTTATACTAATATTCGCAAATATTCTGGTATTCACTAAAATTACAGAAAAAGTTTTAACAGAATTACTGAGAAAATCTAGAACTCATAGAATTACTGGCAATCAATCATTTAATAAAACATATTTTAAATCATTGAATAATTTTATTAAATAGGAATTCAAACTATATTAACAACACATCTGTTTGTTTTCAATCAAAAATAATAAGTTTACTATGAATTTGAATGGAATTTAATCGAAACAGTTATTACTGTACCTCAAAATGATTAGATGTGCAAACAGTGCAAACACCACCGACTTGTCTGCGCCTCTTCTCAAATGATAAAAACATCACTTTTTTTAGTCAGTTTTAGGATTTATAATAATCAGTATTTGATTGGAAAACAATTCTTAGCCATAATTTTGTGATCAACCTATCCGTTCAATCAATGTTTGGCCTGACATATCAGTCCACTCACACCACACAACTATCCCAAACATTACTAGTTTTTTGCGAAAAGTAAAAGCACTTTAATTCCATGATTTTTAATACTGAGGGCTCAGAAAGTGAATAAATATAAGGATGAGATGAAGTGTAGGAGTGAATGACTTTTTACAAGATTATAGTCTTAAGCGATCAGAACAATGACCGCCGCTTTTTAACAATATTTATGTTCAATCACTACAAACATTACACTTTCATAAGCCGTCATTCTCTTCATGTTATATGAAATATATCTAAATTTATTTATATATAATAACTTCTCAATTATGGTCCACACAATTGATTTTAAAACTAAATTTATTCATGAAATGAGTGATCACTTCATCGCTTCTCTGTTTTCAAATCAGAAATATTAGAAAATCAACACTTCGTTTGCCATAAGAGAGAGCGAAGAGAATAAAGAATACAAATTGGTTTGCATTGGCTTTTGAGATGAAGACTACATAAGAGCAGTCACTTTACAGGCGAAAAAAAATCCATTTACACACAACAGCCCTAACACCCCATACCCGGTCTGAGGCATCACATTAAAAAAGATGTTGGCTTTGCACAGGTAATACACCTGTACTGCAATTACATTTGAACAGATATAGAAAGATTCAAACTAATGCTTATAGAATAGCACAATAAACGACTGAACATTTCACTGCCAGTCCTCAGACCTCTTCAATCGCAGTGAATAATGAAATAAACTTCTCGTTTATAAAAGTATTAAAAAGTTATAGAAAAAAACAGAGAAATAATACAC
>JAQFXN010000642.1:0-19848 GCA_034693365.1 Liacarus xylariae | reverse complement strand
TCCGATTGGAGAGTTTGGTCTAACAAAACAGGATATTTTCAAATTAACAAAACGAACCAGAATACTATTAAACATTGTTAGATTTAACAATGATATAATAATTCCGATAGTTTGCACAATACTTGCATTCACTCTCTATATAAATCATTGTTCTCTAATTGAAATCCTATTGTTAGGCATTCCTAACACTATATACTATATTCTGTTCGCATTCTATGGCTATAATATAGTTCTATATCAGGGCTTATATTTGTATTTGTTGTGCTATTATATTAAGATTAGAATCAATACTTTAAACAGAAATATAATTGAATTGAATAAAAATATTTATTCATTTCTAAAGATTAGACGAATAAATCATTCAATAGAATCGTTATATAAGGAAATCAATGAATACGACAGTAGTTTTTGGTCAAAATATTTTCTATTCCTATGGCTTTGTTTGGGTTCAATGAATGTGTTTATGTTATTCATAACAATATTCAAACCAATGCTATACACATATAAATTAATATATTTCTATATGTTTCTACTTCTCACTGCATATATGTTTAAGTTGTTATTCACCGCTTCGTCAGTCAATTCAGAAGCGAATAAAACTTATAAAATACTCAATACATTAATTGCTTCCTATTCTCAACTCAACATCAACTTAAATAAAAAGAAGTATTTTTGGAAAAATTCTCAATTATTTAGATTAAAAATAAAGGTTTGTTAATATTTTTTCTAAAGCTGGAAATATTCTAAAGCTGATACAAAAATCAACAAGATGCCAGAAATTTCTAAACTGGATTTATAGCCCTACTAACCATTAGAGTTAGCTATAATTTTTATCCCCTTCGCTTCAAATCTCGTCTTTATTCTAGCAAGTTTTAAACAAGTCGTGTTAGCGTATTTTTATAATAGCAAAAAAAAGAGTTTTGATACCAATTATTAACATCATGACCATTTTGTAAATAATAGGAAAAACATCAAATCCTCATAAGAAAATGTTAAGGGGAAATAAAATTAATGAATTTTAAGAATAATTTGCCAAAATTACATTTCTAGTGTTTTTGCCATAAATTCAAAATCACATTTCATTTTTTTATTGCTTAAATCACAAACCATGATGCTGCTATTGACCTGTTTACAATTGAATAAAGTTCATTGGTAAATATCTGGAGAACACATTTTATAATACAATTATATTCAAATAAAAATTAGAATAAAGAAATAAAATAAAATTTAAATCAAGCATTATAAATTAATCCTTAACATTAAAAATATTTTCTTTAATTTTTATCAAAATTATTCTATTTAGTTGCAATCGTTTATTACACTCATCGGTGATAGGAGAGTGGGATTTTCGTGTTGGAAGTTATTTATTATCAATTATTTCCGCTGCTATGAAGTAAGCTATTATTGAAAATATATAAACTTTATGAATACCTCTTATTTACATCTCATCATGCAGATAATGTCACTTCTATCCATTCTATTCATGAAGATTGTAGAGATGTCGTGGAATAAAATTTTAAATTAAATTATTTAATGCAGATTAATTGTTATGATCCAGTTAATTAGAAAAAATTGAAAATATTTGTATAAATTACTTTACTTAAAATGGTTTTATAATTTTTAGTCTAATCTGACACTTGTTTTTACCTCATCAACAAAATTGTCATTAATATTGTGACGGCCAGACTCGTGAAGCAAAATATCAGAAGAATCAGAGGTAACAAGTTGCGCAAAATAAGCCAAATAAAAGCTAAATTTCTCAATAGTATGTTGCTGTTGACCACTAATCTAAATGATAGACTTAGGTTAGGTTAGTTTAGGTTAATAATAATAGAGGTGTTGGATTGCGCAAACTCGTAATACAAGGCATTACATTGGTCAATACTGAAGTAGTGTGGACCTTGTTTTCAGCTAAATATCTTAAAATCGGTCAATTATATAAGTGATTGTAAAATCGATGTATGAGAAAACTTACCTTTTTTAGTGGTTAATGAGTGAATCATGTAGAGTTGGTTGTGATTGTGGTAAAAGTGGATAATTATCAATTGAATGTATAGATAAAATGAACACAATTTTAATTAAAAATCAAAACAAGATTGGACAGTTAATATATACAGTATATAATATATATATATAAAATACAAGGGATATGCAAAATATCAAAATATGAAAAAGGTTGATATGGAGCATGATAAAAGTACGATTCTTCCGGGCATAGGGAGAGGTATGTTGCAAAATCTCAAACTAACGATTAGAGAGACTTATTTTATGAATTTTAGCAAAATATGTTTCCTGCTCATAGCGAAATCCGCGGACCCACTTTATACTTCATCCTTGTTGTCGCACCCGAAGTGATTTGTTTAACCAGAGCCAGCCACATTTTTTACACCAGACTCTAATTTGAAACGTGGCTTATGAGCAACAGCTTTGAATTTCGATGTTATCATCGTGAATATTCTTTTATAAGATAAACTATATGAGATATTAATATGGTTCCATGAGAAATTATGTGCCATTTTAAAATGTCTTTCTGATGAGATTATCCAAAATCGAAAATTCGGGATTTAAAAATTTTATTTCAATTGCATTCTTGAGTATAACATCGAAATTCAAAGCTGTTGGTTATGATAAGGGAAGGGAAGTAGTGTTGTCATAGAGAAATATTCTAGAAACTTTCTCGAGAGAAAATTTCTTCTCAAAATCAAAGAAATTTTTTATTTTTTCAAAAAATATAAACTATGAAGGTAAAGTTAGTTCTCGTTTTGGGACCTCAGGTCTGGACAGAGGGTTTGAGGGACAAAATCGAGAGAGGGATAAAAATAAGTTTAAGAAAAAAATATAGTAAAAAATAGAATAATATTTATTTAACAGTGAATATTGATCACTGATTAAATATAACGATATAAATCATAATTAATTTACTTAGATTCAGAGATTTGGAAAGTTCAGAACGACATGGAGTATATTTTGGAACCTAAAAGAAGTTGGAACCTGAAATACCTCCACTGGTTTTGCCAATAAAATACTCCACCAGAAATTCTTTCCTCATCCCTATATTTGATGTTTTTGGGTGGACTCCCCCTTCCACATTGTTGTTTAAATTTCACAATCTCTGTGAATAGTTAAATCACAAATTGTATAGTTAACCCTTTTTAAATTTAGCGATCTTTTTGGTCCACTCAACAATTATTTATAGAAGGGAATGTCAAGCTCAGCCATAATAGCAGGGATAACCAAGGGGGTATAGCATAAATACCCAATGACTATTGACCCCAGCCAGAAAATGTTGTGAAAATATCCCCCTCTATATCCCCTCTTGATTCGAATGACTTTGGCTATCCCTGCATGATAGGTAGAAGCTTGAAGAGCATTTTGAGACAAAACTCAAAACTCAGAGGATATAATATGTAGCATAATGTGAATAATTAAAAGTGGAAATAAGTGTAACTTACAAAAATACATTAACTCAGTAAGTTATTGGAGGGCTGAAGGATGAACTCGTATATTTGATATAATAATTCATCGAAAACGGAGATAAAAAATTATTGTTTTTAATAATTGTATTCTTTTTCTTTTGAGGGATAAAAATAAGTGATGTTTAGCATTGTTTGTATTAAATTGGTTCCAAAAATAGAGTCCAAAAACGAGAGAGGGATGAAAAAGAGGTAATAATTACATTATAGTCAATTAGAGTGGGTTTTGGTCTGGAGAATGGGGGATAAAATAGAGAGAGGGATGAAAACCATGAGGTCTCAAATCGAGAACTGACTGTATTTAAAATATATTTATTTAAAGGACAAAATGATTTTTAGTGAATCAAACCATAAACACATAGTGTTTATGAAGTAAATATATTAACCTACCATATGGTACTTAAAAGAAAGTATCAATGCGTCATCAATTATTGACCTCTCTATCACTCACATAATGCTGAATACAATAAAATGTCGAAATTAAAAAACAAGTTGTTATTATAAAATAATTGCAATGTTATTGTAAATATAATAATTGTAAAATTAGACTTAAAATGTATAAAAAATATATAAAACTGAACATTGCAAACAATGTGAAACAATTTTTTGATATTTTCTCATGTAATACATTGATCTACCATAAGAATCAATGACATAATATATTACAAAACAGCCATTTTGCCTCCTCCTCCTCCTCCTATTGATATGAATACGTATTAAGGGATTAAAATTAATAGTATATTAGTAACAATATATGACTTATATCAGAGGGGTAACTGACTGAAGAGCGGGCAGTTCAACAGGCATTTTCTGGAAGCCTTGATTATAATATATGAATATATTTCTTCAAACGAAGTTTGATTAATATATGCTGTAAATGATAGAGATATTCTCCACCGTTCTCTCACTATGTGTGCATTACAAAGAAGCATACATTTTTCTACTTATAACACCTCTATCAAATGTCTTATGAAGGAATAATTTCTCATATGTAGCTTTATAACTTTTGTAACTTACGATCAAAATATAAATTTACTGTAAATTATGAAAAATATATGGTAGAATTATCAATTTATAGTAGATTAACAACACAAGTATTTACCAAAACTAAATGTTTTCGTTTAATCAACCTTAACATATCTTGAAGATCTTCTGGAAATTCTGCTTTAATATTTATTCCACTAAAATAAATATTATAATTTTTACAAATTCAGACCTAAATGACTCCATTTTGAAGAATAGATTAAATATATGATATTATGATTATAATTAATATTAATATGCTTTATAGGATAAAGAAAGATCACTGTGTGAAATTTGCCTGCATCAAATATCTCATGCAATATAGCTTTCTTACAGAGATATCTCTGATTAATAATCAATTGAAATGATTATTCATAAATTCAATTATTAGACATAAAGTCAAGTGTAAACTAATCAGTTTAATGTTTCAATATTTTATTTGGGAAATAGTGTTTAAGGATTAAAATTAATAGTTTATTAGTAACAATATATACTTGTGATAGATATTCAAGGGATTTCTGACCTATGCCCGCCGAATTTAACTTGAGCATAAAATTTATAAATCTCATTATGATATTTAATTTATTTTTACATAATTTACAGTCTTTAACATTAATATTTTTTAGGAACAATTCTTTAACATTAACCTACCATAAAGAAAGTTTCTCGACAAAATAAATAATTTCTCAACATGACGACCTTAAAGGGAAGGGTTGAAAAAAATGGTTTAGGGTTAAGAAGGGTTGGTCAAGGGCTGAGAAGAGTTGATAAAATTTTACGTGACGTCATGTATAAAACAAATATTCTATAAATTATTGCAATAATTACAGTAAATTCCAATATTTTACAACATTAGAGACTGTTGTAGTGATCTTTTTGCTCACAAGAATTGGAGCTGAGATTTCGCAATAAGGGATAAGATAAGGGTTGTTAAGGGTTGAGCAAAAAATTGTAAAAGGTTAGGAAAGGTTGAGAAAATATTTTGTATTCAAGTGAAGGGAAGGGTTTAAAATTTTACATAAGGGAAGGGAAGGGTCAGAAAATTTAGTAAAGTTGGACCTCATCTTCAAACATGTGTTATATGTTTGATAAATAATGATTGGTCAAATCATTAATATCTTGAATTTTAATTGTTATTAAATGGTAAATCAGCTTGGTATTATCAATTATTTTAAATTTTTATTTGTTATGCATTATACATCAGGTTGATATTATTATTATTTTTACATATTGGTTTTTTAATATATAGAATTTTCAGTTTTTCAAAAAAACATCATATGATATTGGCATTCCAATATTTATAAAAAATAGATGGATTGAGAATTCATCAAAAGAGAATCAACTATGTAGCAGTTATAGTATATGTCTCTGATTTTTTAAGACAGTGTAGGCCTGCACTGGAGAGAAGTTTCAATAGTTTTTTTTATATTTTGGACTTCCCTGATATAATTATGAATATTCTAGAGGGTCAATAATATGAATAGAGACCGAAAATTGATATTTTATTGAAATGTCTTATATGACTTCTCGAATTTAAAAAATTATTCAAAAATTGGCCCCTTATTCAGAAATCCGCTTATCCAGTTCTTTTGCATTCTAAACCTCCCGTTACTCTATCCGGGATGCTTGTCCCGAAATGACTCTTCACTGCGGCACAAGCCAACACTGCCTTTAAATATCTGAGGTATATGTCTATAGCTTTGCTATATAGTTTATTCTTATATCATTAATTACCAGGCCATATATTATTTAAAGTACAATATATACTAAAATTATAATTTATATATCGTTACTAATCTATCAATATTTGTATATTTAAGGCGTGTTAAAGTATTATAGATACTATTAATATGTGTATTAGAGAAAATAAGAAAAATAATAAGTTATAATAAAGTGTGCCTCGTACAATCATATACCTGATGATGTATTATGCACAACTACAGAATGTAAATTGTAAAATATAGAAGACAATTTAAAACAAACTATAACAATCATAAATTTTACGTATTATATAATAATTAAAATTAGTTATAATAGCCATATCGCGGTCGGCGCTCATAGTAATTATCTTCTTCGTCATCCATTGATGAATAACTTTTTAATTCTATTTTAAACATTTGAAATAATTAGTAAAAGAAAACTTGATGTGTTGAATGAGTTTAAGACAAAGTTTTATAACTGTATTCAGGGATGTCGAAAGTCCAAAACGTTAAGGGGGTATTATTTGGCGAGAGTCGAAGGGAGGGTCCAGAGGAGGTCTCGTACTGATTGTCTTATTTTATATCACAATTAGAGTGACTACTGTTTCATACTTTACCCGCTCTTTACTGGACATTAATACAATAGAAGCGACAATTCTTAAATTACTTGAATTACTTTATTAACAATTTAAATATAATTAAATACATTTAAAGCTCTCCTTAGGCGGAGGCGTGAGAGATGTTGCTTAAAATCCAGACTCCCCTTTCGACATCCCTGAACTGTATTAACAGTGGGAGTACTCCAAAATCTCGAATCCCATAATCTTGAAACCTAAAATCTCGAACCCATTATATGAAAAAATTATTAAAAAAAATTTTTTTTTAGTCTTTAAATAAAGGTTAATCAGTCAATTGAACGTTCGAACAAATAAAATATCAATATTTGGGGTCGCCAAGACGTGTACAGCATAAATACCCTATATGAATTTGAGTTTTTGAAAACTATCCTCCATTATATCGTCATGACTCGTCAGACCATAAAGGCCACAGATCAATAACATTGTTGTAAAATCATCAAATACAGATTTTAAATGATTGACAATAAAAAAAGCCTCCAGAGATTCATTAGTATCTATTAGACCACTTTATAACAATGGTGTTATAAGTTTCGAGACTTTGGGATTCGAGACTTTGGGATTCGAACTTTTGGGATTCGAGATTTTGGGTTTCGAGATTTTGGGGTTCGAGATTTTGAAATTCGAGATTTTTGGTTTCGAGATTTTGAGATTCTAAATTTTGGGTTTTGGGATTCGAGTTTTTTGGTTTCGAGATTTTGGGTTAATATGATTAACAGTTATTGATCATTAGTACTATTTATTATATTCTAACGATGTCTTTTTCTAACGATGAATTTTATTTACAGAATACTGAAAACATTTTTGTCGAGAATTTGCGATACATTGTGATTATGAAGAACTTAAATTCGAGTGATTGAACTTTTATTTTTTATTAGTGTTTCGTTTTATGTTGTTTTATTAGACTAATCAGTGACCGACAGCCGAATTTTGTGCGTTGAATATGAAATGGAAACTTAAGTCAATCGAATAAACAGTTTATTTTAAACTATTTGATAATAAAATTCAGTCACTGATTAGTCAACTAAAATAACACATCGAAACACTAACAAATTCGGTATTGACTCTATTCGCCGAAATTCATTTCGCTATGTTTACAAAATTATCTAATTTTTTAATAAAATTAAAATTTATAACAATTTTAAAAATCTATAGTTAATCTATCTTGTGCAATTTATTGTATAAATTATGTACTTTTATTATTTTTGACGATTTAGATGTTTATCACAATCTTTTACGAATTGGATATTTGCAAAATGGATATTCGCCGAAATAGATTTCGGCGAATAGGATCTAAACCGACAAATTAAAATGACTTAAACTTTAAATAGAATGATACAATATATTTATTCAATTTATAATTTGATAGAATACATACAATTAAGGTATTTTTAATTTGCAAGAGGACTGCAACCTGTCTGAATTCATCGACTTTTTTCTTATTGAAATTCTGTATTTCTATTTTTATTTTAACATCTTATCATCATTACTACTGAAAATTGTTTAATAAAAATAAAAATGCAGTATTTCAATGAGAAAAACGCTGATGAATTCAGACAGGTTGCAGTCCTCTTGCAAATTAAAAATACTTTGACTGTATATGCTATGCAATTAATTAAGGAGTAAATGTACTCTTTAATGAAAAAGACCCAGGTTAACCGATAGTGAATAGCTAGGACGATTAAAGTTATTTGGACCTTAAATTAATTTATAATTTATAGGAATATGCCAGTAAAATAATTTAGAAATTTGTTGATCATTCAAAAAGTTTTTTACAACTAATCAAATTCAATAACCTTTGAATATCACACTATTTGTGTTTTTATTATCTGACAATTGCCAGAGTTTAGGTGACCAACAAAATTTGCGTTGTTTTCAATTCTAAATTATAAGTAGGATCAAAACATGTAGATTGACAAAATCCTAGGGTTCCCTCGTGAACCTAGGTAAAAATTCTGAGGGTTAAATACTGTTACATTACATAACTTAACTGGATTTATAGTCTTCGAAAATCAATTAACCCAACAATATACAGTCAGGACAATTATAAACTGACCACGATATCATTCCTGTCTTCACTTGTCCATATATTGTCAATCAATAATGTTTTATTATTAAATAATCTTTAAATATAGTATTGAGTATTTAAGATTTAGATTCCAGTCATCTTAATTAATGTCTTTGTTTGTGCCTTTACCTATCATGGACTTGGTCCAATAATGAAATCAGGGGGAAATTTCAATTATGATCAGTATATAAATTATTTGGAAACTAAATTATTTCCCTGGGCGGAGGAAATATATCCCGATTCAGACTTTTATATCCTATATGATAACTCACCTATTCAAAAAAGTTAAAAAACTCAGTCTTATTTATGGGCTAAACTGAGTTTTACGAGATTTATCGAACACCCCGCTTATTCCCATGACCTGAATTCTATCAAAAATCTATTTATGATACTTAAGCATAAATGTAAATCCATTCATACACCCAAATCAGAATTATTATTTGTGAAAATATGCCAAAAATGGTATATCATTGATAAAGACACCCAATTAATTCATAATTTAGTTTTATCAATGAAAAGGCGATATAAAAATGTAATTGATAATTCCGGTGGAATTACCAAATATTAAATACTGTTTTGAAATTTATTTAAAAATAAAACATTATTGATTAACAATATATGGACAAGTGATAACAGGAGTGATATTTGTGATAGGAGTCAGTTTATAATTATCTTGACTGTGTATTGACAAAATTAACAAATATTTAAATTATTAATAAAATTTTCATCCTTTTTCTTCATATTTATGAAAAATGTTTTAAAAATAATTATTTAATAAAAAGTTATGCTTAGTTAAAATCTTACTATTTCGTTTTGTAATTCCTTATTACATTACTTTCACCAAGGATGTCGAAGGGTTGGTCTAACCCGGAACACACACCCCTAGCGTGGTACCCCTTCCCTTTTGGTTTGTCATATAAACAAAAAGGAAAAATCAAATAAAAGTTTGATTCAAATGTAGTTTATTTTATTTTTTTCACCGAAATCTGTTGATTAATTAATCATATCATCGATTGTTTACAGAGATTCACGTTTCCAATCATTTAATTCAATTTTGTACTCATAATCATTAGAATAACATTTATATATTTTAACATCAATTTATAAATAATTACTGAAAATAGAAATCAATATTTAACTAGAATGTTTTGTTTATTAAATGCAATCAATGTTTAATTGATGACCAAAGGGACTGAATATATATCCCATAAAAAGTTTTTATAACTCAAATTATATGTTATTATACCAGGTTATTATATCATTATACCAGGTTATTATATCATTATACCAGGATAATTAGCAAATGTTTCCTGACAAATACGAGCTCATCATTTTGGCTTAAAATTGTCTTAATTATCTTGTTTAAACATCTATTTTATTATTTTTCATCTTTGCTATATTTAAGAAACATGAAAGATGAGAATATTCCCATATGATTAAGAAAAAAAGAAACCATCAAAAAGACAAATCGAACTTCAATTTTGATAAAAACCGTTATTTTAATCCATATCCGCTATTGACATAAAACAGATGTTCAAAACCAAAAATTAATGTCTAACTATTGAGAGGACTCGGGTGCTGATGAGAATTTGTTATTTTTCAAGTTTAATCCTTAAATAGGACCAAAATAAATAATCTCTCAAATTGCTATGGTGCGCTCGGCAAATCGCCTAGGTGAGAAATTGGGAGGATTAATTGCGCTAACATTTTATAACTTAACTGGATTTATAGTCTCTCAGAATAAATTAACCACACAATATACAGTCGTCCAAATCGAATTTGCCCCATTCGTTGCCGAATATATCGTTGAAAAGCCTATTGTGTAACAAATCCAACGGTATTCTTACCATTACCGTCGATATAAAATGTCAAAGTATTTAACTCTCAGAATTTCTCACCTAGGTTTTCGAGGGGGGGGGCACATTAAAATTATTTCAATTTACTTATTTTTGTCTTATTTATAGATTAAAATTGGAAAAAACAGCAAATTTTCATCAGCACTTGAGTCCCCTTGATAACATGTAACAAATCAAATATTTACTGACTTAACAAAATTAATTAGATATCGCCATTTCAAGCCAAAATTTAAAGCCTTAATGTTTTACTTTCTAACCCTGGTCATCTTTACCTGATCAATCAATAATGATTCTCCAAATCTAAAATGATTAAATATTATAAAATATACAAATTATTAACAGTGTCATTTATAACTTTAATATTATATTTCTTATAAGACATTGAAGTTTTATTAAATTACACGAAATTCTATCTTGATGTATACTAATTTGTAATTTTATGAGAACTTGTTGTATAAAAATTGAGATATTATACGAAACTATAATCCAATCTTCCATGAATTGACAGTGGTCTTTCTAGATTAACTTGCAGTATTTTTAGAGTAAACAACTTTAAAGTAAATTATTAGTAAAATATAAATCGCGATTTCTTAAAACGGTAGAGCTAATATATAAACTTTTAGTGTTTCGATTAATGTTATTAATAACTTGCTATATTTGACTAATCTGTGAACGACAGCCAAATATAAGTTTGAATTGAAAAGTTAGACATTCATAAAAATTCTTTATAACAAAATTTTTATTTTAAATTATTTGATATTGAAATTAAGCTCTTGGTAACAGATTAGTCAATTATACTAAAATAAAGCGAAACAGAAAGAGGTTGATCCACCATCTGTACCGCTTTAAGAAATCTAGAGTTTATAAATTTACTGATATATCATTCGAATTTATATATGAATTTTATAGGGCAAGTTAAAAAAAATCAATATATATTCTAGCAAGATTGGATTATAAACTCGCTATATTTTAAAAATACACAGATCTCTTTTTGATTTTTTCTTTATTTTATATTATTTGACTAATCTGTTACCGACACTTACCGGTAATCTCAATATTAAATAATTTGATATAAAAATTTTGTCATAAAGAGCACTCAATGACCAAGTTTTCATTTCAAACTAATATTTGGCTGTCGTTCACAGATTAGTCAACTATAAAATATACTAAAATGAAGCGAAACAATAAAAGGTACTCTACTGGCTGTGGCTGTGCAGAAATAAAATGGCATCTCTCTCTCTCTCTCTCTCTCTCTCTCGCATTTATAGTAAAATCTTAAGGTTCAAAATGTCGTCTTTGGCTACATTTTAATAAGTTTCATGAAAAAAATTATCATAGGCTCATATTCCATAGGAGTAAAGCTATCCGTTCACTCCGGTGTCTCGTATTTGTCTAGTATATTTAGAACAAAAGTTTAATTGAAATAATATAAAATCAATTTTAGAATTGAAAAAATGAAATAACAAACTCTTTAAAAAATTTCTAATAAAAAATTCATATTTATTAGAAATGAAATTAAATACATAAAATCAACTCAAAATTAAAAAGTTGAAAATCATTATTTCAAAGAAAAATCTTATTTTTTCAAAACTTTTACAGAATTTTTCAATTCTTTTAATTTAATTAATTTGTTCTTCAAATCAATGAACGAATCATTTATTGAACACTTTTTTCTTGTATTCCACCACTTTTTAAAAATTTTTTAAGTGAAATGTAAACTTCAATATCTTAATCCTTTGCAGGTGCTATGAAAATGTGACTTGCAATTGATTAGCATATTTTACTTTACAGTTCATTGAATCCTTTAATATATTAAAATTTAAATTATATTAAATAATTAAGATTTTATTTTAATTAATGTTTGCTTAGATATTGTGGGAACAATAGACGTGTTTTTAATCAAAAGTATAACATATTTTTTATTAGAACTAGTATTTATATTCACACCTAACTATTGAGGCATTTTAAGTGCGGATGAAAATTTGCAGTTTTTTCAATTGTAATCCAGAAATAGGACCATAATAAGTAAGCTGACAAAATACTAGGGTGCGCTCGAAATCCTAGGTGACAAATTCTGAGGGTTAAATACTGCAACATTACATAACTTAACAGGTTTTATGGTCTTCAAGAATCAATTAACCCCATAATATATATATCGTTGGAAAGCTTATGGCGTAACAAATCCGACGGTATATAACACAGGTCTGACCATTACCGTCGGTATCACCGCCGCGCTGGTCACTCACCGCAGAGGAATAATTTTAACCACAGTCTACGCGCTATTGACTAAGCTTTCCGACGATATATATATTGTGGGGTTAATTGATTCTTGAAAACTATAAATCCATTTGATTAATATAATGACACAGTATTTTCACCCTCAGAATTTGTCATCTAGGATTTCGAGCGCACCCTATTATTTTGTCAGCTTACTTATTTTTGTCCTATTTGTGGATTACAATTGAAAAAACCGCAAATTTTCATCCGCACATAAAATTTCTCAATAGTAAGTTTAAAAGGATAGAGTTTAGAGGATTTAGCTATTTAAAGCGGAATGCAGCATGAATTTTTTTTATTGGTCTACTATTTGGTTCTAAAATATTGACGCAAATAATTAGACATAAATAAAGTCACTTTTAGCTTAATTTAGTTATAAATATGTTAACTTTATTGAATATAATGATCATATTAGTAGGGGAAAATATAGGGGTTCTATTACAAGAATTTAGTGAAAGTAAATCTTCATAGAATATTAAAGAAATATTTGATTTTGATGTAACCTTTATCCGTTTAAACTTCAATTTATTTGTCAGCAATCGATTTTAACTTATTAACTTTTTTCTTACTATATGTTCAAAATAATATCCCAGATAGAGGCATATCTTGCCATTAGGTTGTCAACACACGTCTCTATATAGTGTTTCGAGAGCTTTGGTATAATTAACAAACAGAAAGATTAAAATAAACAAATTGATAATTCCGTTAAAATAATTTCAACAAGTTTAACGATTAAATGAATTACGGCTACAATTCAGAGTATTTAAAAAAAATAAATATACAATTTGTAATGAAGAATGAAGAAATGACTCTTAAATTATAAATTACATGCTTAGAAGGCTAGAACCCCTATATTGTCCCCTACAAATATGATTCTTACATTCAATATTTATAACTAAATTAAACTAATAATGACTTTATTTATGTCTAATTATTTGCGTCAATATTTTAGAATCAAATAGTGGACCAATAAAACAAAACTTCATTCAAACATGACAATTCGGTTTTGGTCCAATCAAGCTTAAGATGAATTAAATATGAAAAGCAGAGCTTATATTAAAATTTCACATTAGTATTCAATATCTAATTAGATTAAAACATATGTTTATTTCTTTAGATAATTATTAGTTTAATTTCTATAAAATGTTGACAAAAATAATTATTTTATCACTTTTTATAGACTTTATATATAACGAACCGATAGATTACAGTAAGCATAGAGTGATTGAAATTACTTTAGAACAATTGGAACAAGTGAAACAATTGAATGAAATTAGGATACAATTCAGGGTATTTATAGAAATAAAAATAAACATAAATTGTTGAAATTTAATTTTCTTATTAACAATATGTTTTGCATTCAATTGTATAGAAAAAGGTTGAATTCTGGACTATACCTACGCCTGACCTCAGGCCAGTTTATGTATTAATAGGTCCGGAAGACAATGAATTTTTAGATTCTTTAAGCGAGTCTAATATTAATTATAAGATAAATAAAGATAATTATCAGAAAGTTATTGATGAAAATTTTGCTGAAAATACAAAAAATTCTTTGTATTTTACAAATGGTTTTGATTACGAGAACACATATCATACATACGAACAGATCAAACAGGAGTTTCAGTCCATTGGCAAAGAACGTGAGAATAAAAATTTTTAATTTTTTATTAAATAAGTCGCACAAAGATTTTGAACTCCGACCTGTCACTACTGCAGGCATATACACCCTTAGGCAATCAGAGATCGTGCTTTCATTGAAAATGAACTGTTAATAATTTCAATTCTATTTTTAAAATGTGATAGGACAATTTCTAATAGTTTTTTTTCTAATCGAGTTGAATTCAGTGATGTGGTCTAGGGGCTTTAATAAGATAAGAGAGTGAAACTGAATCATATCTACTAATACAAACTCTATAGATTTCAATGGAGTTCAATAGAGTTAGTATTATTAGATATGATTCAGTTTCACTCTCTATCTGATCAAACTCCATAGATAACATCGCTGAATATAACCAGTTTTTCTCAATTACTTACTCATTCCTTCAAACCTTTTAATATCCCGGGCAGATTTAATGTAGATTCCACGCACTATTACTGATAAGATTACTAATAATATGGCCGGGATTATTAAATAAGGGTTGACTATAGCCACAACAATTATAATACCAATTGCCTGGGATAGTGTCTAAAATAATTGAATCAAATGCTGTTTAGACAATATTGATGGAGAATTTCGGAATTAATAAATACCAAATTTAAATCAAAAGCAGTTGAGGGTAGCTGTTCATCAACAATACCAAGATCCTTTGTGAAACGATTTAAAATTCGACCTTAATTTTTAGAATACGAATAATTAATTTAATTAAATCATTAAATAAGCAAATTATTAAAAACTTTTACAGAACTAATTCGAAAACATTTGTTTTCCTTTTAAGTTATTCTGATATTTAAACCATATTTAAAAGTCGTTTCCATTTCTCAACAATCTCTTAAAGGTGAAAGAGGTACTTCGGGAGGCATAAGCTTGTTAATCTGTTAGGACATCCTGGGCTGTAATTTACTTATGTGTCATTATTAAGGTAGCCAAGATCGGCTGAGATGGGTATGTTGTGTATTTTGGAAATCTGTCATCAAAATTCCAGGTAGAAGGGGGTGTGCAGGTGTGCAAACAGGACAACAAATAAAAAATGTACAGTAAAAATTTTAAAAATTTGCTTTCAGCTCAAACACTCAAAAATGGTATATTCCAAAAATTTTTGTATTTTGTAAAATTTGCAAGGTATTTTTGTTATACTCCTGATCATTATATTAGGTGATATTTATTAAAAACAATTTGTGTTTCAAATAAAAAAATAAGACTATCCTGAAGGTTGTCATAGTTTTAGGAAATGGCTGAGCATTTCATTGTTAAATGTTAATTGTGATGAGGGATAATTCGAGAATATTTTACATACCAACTGGATTACTGTCAAACACGGCTACCGGTGCTCTTAAAAGTCTATAAAATATGCTGTTATGCAAATTGACCGATGCTCTCATACACATTGTGAACCAAGTGATTGATCGCATTAATGCAGTAATGAATAAACAGCCGATTAGTACCGAATAGATAATGACGTCATAGTTCTGTTCGCTATTGTTTGGATCGATTTGATTCTTATCAGTCCTAATGGGAAATCAGTATTATGTGGTAAAGGGTAAATTCAATAAAGTATATTAAAAGCACATAATTGAATAATATTATTTGGAATCATACCAAGCAGTTAACCATAAATCTGATCCATGGAATATAGTTTGTGATACAAGAGTTGAGAATAAAGTAATGAGTGCCAGAACAGGACCGGCACCGGCACGTATATACTTCCAATATACTTGACCTTCAATAGAACCCATTTCTCGTGTCTCCTCTAGTACTTTAGGGTCACCAGAGAAGTCATCCTCGTCTATATCGAACTGAAAAATATATAGATTATAACATCAGTGCAATTATTATGGATAAATGCTCGAGCATATTGAGAAACTTAATAAAATTTATCAAACTATCTACAGACAATTTAAATACAGGACAAATATTAACAATATAAATTATAATCTAATATTAATTAAAAAATTGATTTACTTTTATAATATACTAAAAATTATATTTAAAATTTGAGCCAATTTGAACTTTAAAAATATTATCTTGATACTAAACTTGTTTTTACTGATTATATTTCTTTAAAATGGAGTGGACGTAAAGAATAAATGAGAATTATAAATCAAAAAAGGAGTTGACTATAATTCAGATGTAATTTATAGCCTCGGACTCACATTAGAGATTTCAAAGCTCTCTGTTTGGCAAATAGAGTTGGCCCTTGACATTGTTCTGGCCCTGGCTTTAAACGATTCAATCAGTTTTACATCTGATTTAGAGCGCTGTCGGGCGTCGTATGAAGTCTGAGACAGACTTCTCATCAGTTCTCTGTTGTCTTTGGTCTTATCGTCCTTTTCCTTCTCGTTATCACTCAATAGTGTCATAAAGTCTATTCCCTTATCTTGTAATTCATCGAATGTGCCCAAACCAATACACTTGCCCTCGTCCAGCACTAGTATCTGTGTTGCTTTACGGATGAATTGGATCTGATGTGTGACCAGAATTCGGATTTTGTCTTTTAGATAGTTTACAATACATCTAATGATAAGAAATATAGTAATTATTAGTTTTTTATATAAATAGGAAACAATCAAACATTGTTCAGTCGGCACAACAGCTGTTTCACTAATACACTGAACATGACTTTTGCTAAGGAATTAATATGAAAAGCAATTTTGTCCAACATAAAAGTTGACAGTAGGACAATATTACCAGTATCAAATCACATTATAGTAGAGGTAACCAAGAGAGGCCAAGTCAGGAGGTATAGGTGAGAGTATTTTTAGAAAATTGTCTCAAAACCACGGGGTATTCAAAATTCCAAAATATGACAAATGCAAAGGGGTAATAAGGCAAAGATCAAGATTTCTTTTTAGAAAAGGTCTTATCTTGCTAATTTTAATTCAATTTATAATATTTTGGTATTTTTGTAAAAACTTTTAAATTAATCATCTCATCATGATCAAGTATTATTATTATGCTTCAGGAGTTAGTTCAGACACAATTTGCAACATTTATCAAAATTCATAGTCTTTTAATTACTTCTCAAATATGTGTTCGGCCACATGTGAATCCACAGCAGACAACGGGTCATCCATTAGACATATGTCGGCATTTCTATAGAGGGCTCTAAAACAATATTTAGAGATATTAACAGAAATTAAATTAATTAAAAATCTGTTCAAATATTATAATTGAATCACATAAGCAGGCAATTCGCGCATCTACTATACCTGGCCAAAGTGATTCTAGCCTTCTGCCCACCAGACAGTGAAACACCCTTTTCGCCCACTAGTGTTCGGTCACCAAAAGGAAATATCGAGAAATCGCGTTCGAGTGCACAGACGTGAACCACTTCTTTATAGCGCTTATCCTCGTATTCACTGCCGAATAGTATATTATTGCGAACACTATTGTTGAAATTCCAGGGCTCTTGTGATGCATAGCTAATTGTGCCTTCGGTTCGAATGCTGCCCGACAGCACAGGTAGTTCTTGTAGTATAGACATTAAGAATGAACTCTAAAACATATTAATGTGTAAAATGAATAAAAATGGAAAAATTATGAAACATTTAGTATTAGTATTATTTATATAAACTAACCTTGCCAGAACCAACAGGACCAATAACAGCTAGAAGATCACCTGGCTTTAAATTAACTGATATATCACTGAGTGTCGGATATGGGATGTCCTGATAAATAGAATAATTGTTGTAAAATTATTCCGAATAAACAAAATTTAATAAAAAATTATTTAAAAATTTACAGTTTTCAATACCACATTCCATTTTGAACTGATATGTTCGACAACCACTTCACTGGACATTATATTTTTGTCACTATTTATCGAATCGTTTAAATTCTCGTTGGATTTTAGCTCAATTTCTTCTAATTCTAAAAATGTCTAATAATATAATTAAATTAACTGTAAATCTAAATCTAAATATTGACTATAGTATGAAAATTGATGTGAAAATAGTATGGCACTTGGTGTTTTTTATCAGCTAGTGACAATTTTTGATCACATTGAGTTTGAACCATTTTAAGCCAGATTCTTTTGAAATTTGAATGGATTATGTGAAATACTGAATTGCAATACAATTTTTATATTTAAATAATATTAAATTAAAATGTTTTGATAGAGAAGACTACAGTTAAGGTATTTCTTGTTTACCAGTCGACAGTGAGTCTATGTGTCACACGTACAGTAAAGCACATAAAATATAAAGAGTATATACACTATAGTATATATTACAAATTATTTTGAATTTATAGTTTTGAGACTCCCCCTATCATTTTCTACAAAATATGAATAAAATATAAATAAATAACTTTATGCTTTCTAAAATTTTAGAATAACTCATCAGATGAAGTCAAATGTTAATTAAAAATTTTAATCCATTGCTGTTTCAGCAAAATCTGTGATGGATTACAATTTTTAGTTAACATTTTACTGATAAAACTGGTTTAATATAATAAACGTGGTCAACAAGTAAAAGAAAGGTGAACTTTGTTATAGCGGATTGTCTAAAAAATTGTCAATCCCTAAATTATTTAATAGGAGAATATTAAAATTATTTAATAGTAGTTTATTTTTTATTTAAATATACCCCTTGTTCCTACTGTACGTGTACCACATAGACTCCCTATCGACTTGCAAACAAGAAATACTTTAATTACAGTAGCTGGTTAATTATGCTAAATAATTTCTCGTTAACATAACCTACCCATTAAAACTAGGTAAAAATCAGAAATTAAAGGAGTAGTTATTTTTAAATCTATCAGGAGATTATTTTCTTATAAATATTTACTGATTTTTTCGTAAAAATTACAGTTTTATTTGCGCATAACTGCAGATCCAATTGTTGGATATAAACTTGCTTTTTAGGAAAATAGTCTTGAATAGTAGCATTATATTAAATCTACCTGTATGCGTCTACAAGACACCATTAGTTCAGCGCCCAGAGCCACCGCCTGTGGAAATAGCCAGGTCATTGTGATACGCAATGTATTGAACAGTGCCATCGTTACGAATACAGCTTTGGCCGTCAGTTGATTGCCGAGTAATACAAAAGTGATAAAACAGGCGAATAATATGATTCGTGTGGCGACAAAGAATATGGAGAGATTGATGGCCTTTAGGAAACAAGCCCTGCGAATACGACCCACTTCCAATCTGATGG
>JAQFXN010000641.1:0-19853 GCA_034693365.1 Liacarus xylariae | reverse complement strand
CAGAAGAGGACAGAAAGTGGAGGAGGAGAGGGAAGCCTTCGACTGTGATAACTCCCGATTCTAGAGATGGCGTCAGAAATGAGTTGGAGTTGAAGGCATCGGACAGTGAGGGAGTGGTGGGCGCTGTCCGACGGAAGAGAGGGAACAGAAGAGAAGAGGAAAACAAGTGGACAGAGATGTGGAGGAGGAGAGGGAAGCCTTCGACTGTGATAACTCCCGATTCTAGAGATGGGTCAGACATGAGTTGGAGTTGAAGGCATCGGACAGTGAGGTAGTGGTGGGCGCTGTCCGACGGAAGGGAGAGAACAGAAGAGAAAAGAGGACACAAACAGATGTGAGGACAGAGAAGAATAGTTCAGAAGTAGCATATGATCGATGAGAGGGGAAGGGATGCAGAAGAGGACAGAAAGTGGAGGAGGAGAGGGAAGCCTTCGACTGTGATAACTCCCGATTCTAGAGATGGCGTCAGACATGAGTTGGAGTTGAAGGCATCGGACAGTGAGGGAGTGGTGGGCGCTGTCCGACGGCGACGACGGGTGGGCGGGTATGCACTCATACACTACATCGGTATGAGTGCGGGAGTCGTCGCCACCGAAGCCTAACATTGAATGCAAAGAATGACAAGAATTGAAGTGAAGTTTGCAAACAATATCTCAATGTATTCAATATAAACATTAAAATTCTTAAATAAAATGATTTAAATATAAATTGGCTTTTAGTATATTTCCAATAAATTATAATATTAAGCACAGGTAGTATAGTATCTATTGGACGGTTCAACTGATATATACAGTAAATTGGAATCAAATGAAATTTGAATACATTAGATGTGAACAAAAGCTTTGAGTTTCGGTGTTAACATCGAGAATATACTTTTAAAAGACAAGCTATATGAGATAGAATATGGTTCCATGAGAACATCTTTCTGATGAGATTAGCCAAAATCGAAAATTCGGGATTCAAAAATTTTATTTCAATTGCATTGTTGAGTATAACACCGAAATTCAAAGCTGTTGGATATGAATATGAATACCATTAATAAATGCATTGAAATAGGAATAAGACATAGAGTAATACTAATGTTCTCGAATCAAGTCTCTCATGGATTGTTAGTTTAGAATAATATTATTTACAGATATTTTATATATTTCTACAACTTTGTTAGTATCAAACTTACCTAACCTAACCTACCTTGCTGTTTATTTTTCTCAAGATAATAATTAGAAAATACCTCTAATTTTAGATCATTTTGCCCTAAAAAATATTTCCCCCACACCTCCCACACCTCCAGTATTTTCATTTGTCTAATTACTCATTAAATCAATCATTTTGTTATAAAATACAATGAATTTTAATTATCGTTTATAGCATTCAATTATTTTGAGATATTGTGAAATTGTATTGTCTCTAAAAATCTAATCTCATATAGTATTTCGAGATTTTTATGTATTTTATTTCAAGAGAATTGTGTTCATTGAAACAAATGACACGTTATCTCCATATTTAATGCACTTTACCATTAATTTGTAATAGCAATCCAAATTCACAATCACTTTTGGTATTCAAATAGTTGTATTGATATTTAACATTTCAAAGTGGTATTCAATCATATATTTAATTCAAATGAATTCCTTAAGAAATATACTGTTTTTATTGAGTCTAATAGTAATGAATAGTTGTGTCGATTCTTATAACACATCAACTCTAGTATTACTCCAAATAATCCATAGACACGGAGATCGGACTCCAATCGACTTCTATCCGAACGATCCCTATAAAGGAGTGGACAAATGGGTCGATGGTTTGGGGGAATTGACTCCGAGAGGCAAAGAGCGAATGTATTCTTTTGGCAAACAATTGCGTCAAAGATATGGTGAATATTTAGGAGAATCGCCTAAAAATATTTATCTCCGAAGTTCTTCATCCGATCGATGCATAGAAAGTGCCGCTACTTTGGTCGCCGGTATGTATCCGCCAAAGGACAGGTGGATTTGGTCTAAAGATGACGTATTGGCCCAATTCTGGCAACCGATCTCTATTGAAACAGAACTTAAATCAACAGATGGTCTGTTAGTTCCGAATTCCAATTGTCCGGCGGCTGACGAGGCATATGAGGAGATAATGCGCTCCAAAGAAGTCACGGATTTTATGTCTTCACAGAAAGAATTCATTGAAGAAATAGAGAGAAAAACCGGTCAAAACTATACGACTTTAAGACAATTAGACTATTTATACGACACTATAAACTCAGAACTGAGTTTCGATGAACCAAAACCAGTGCCCAAATGGATCCAAGAGTTAGGGAACGACACATTGGATAGACTTCAACAGTTTGAGTTAAATGCCTTCAAATACGACTGGTCTTCAAAAAAGGTCCAGCGATTGAGAGCGGGTTTGCTATTTAAAGAATTGATAACTAATATGAAAAATGTTGTCAACAATTCAGCCGATAATCAGTTGAAAAAAGTTTATTCCTATTCAACTCACGACACAATTATTGTCACAGTTTTACAATCTCTTGGCTTATATACAAACATTCCTCCCTCTTATGGTTCGGCGCTATTGTTTGAATTGCACCGAATTAATGATCAATATCTGATTCATTTGTTTTATGCAAACGTCACACCTGTTCTCGCAATCAATGAATTAGATCTTAAAGTTTGTCATTTGAATCAAATGGAGATTAAATGCGAATTAAATCAATTCGTTGATAGCGTCAAAGAATTTATACCAAATGATTGGCACAAAGAATGCGAATCACATAAGAAAATATTTTCTAATCGTATCCATCGCTCAGACGGTGGACACAATAGGTCTACAAATAAAGATTTATTCATTGGTTTCATATCTGGAATATTGGCTGTAATTATATTAACACTAATAATAAGTGCATTAATAATAATTAGCAAAAGACTAAAGGGACGGGAGAAACGGCACTTTGAAAATAGCTATTCGGTTAACAATCTCTCGCATCCAATGTATACCATCAATGAAAATAAAAACAAGAAATCAAATATTATTAATCGGATGTAGAAAATCGATTGAAATAATTATAAAATTGTTTCAATCAATTGATAGAAATGTGTTTAAAAAAATAGATAACTTTAAAGATCTCGAACAGAGATTAAATGTAGATTTTGAACGAAAAATAAATAAATTTAAAACTTTTTCTGAAAACTAAATTTTTTCTTTAATTTGAATTTTATTTTATTACAGAACTAATAATAATAAGTGGAATAAAAAAATCAAGTTTTTCTTTATTTAATTGAAATGAGTTGTGATAAATGTTAGCTAAATATTATATCTGAACACAAGTGACAATTCAGATTAGGAAAGATGTGAAATATTTTATCGCATTCTTGAAATTGAGATCATATTCTAAAATTGAGTTTAAGAAAAGTTTTAAAACCCATTTTTCTTTATTTTAATTAATTGATTATAAAAATAACAAAACTGTTAATATTGAGAAATTAATTATTTTTTCATTAATCAAAATTACAGTTGAAATAATATATATTTGAATGTTTGAATATATTTGAATAATAAAATAAATTGATTTTAAGGGTTAGGGTTGCTTAGGTCATCAAATTAATTACTATACTTTTATATGCTGTGTTCCACAAGATTCGGTAAAATCTTATTAGAATAAATTGAGATTCACATTTTAAAATCTAGCTTGAGAATTGAAAGAATATTGCTAAATAATAGATAATAAATAAGTTATTTAACAAGATTTCTATTAATTTACAGACGTTCCCACAAAATATCAACTATCATATATAGCCTGTCCCAAAAATCCCTGCACAAAGAAATGTTCTATAATAATGAAAATCAAGCGCGAGTACACAAAATCAATGATTTTTGATACAAATAGTGTTTTACTAAGAGTTAAAATCCTAAGCTTGTGATAATACACTAAAATGCTATTCAGACTTGTGACAAACCAATCAATGACCAGTAATAATTACTGTGTTTATTAATTATTGTGTTTTATCGAGTGTTTAATCACTTTCAATATTAAATGATAGTGTTTTAGAGGTGTTCACTGCTTTATCTAATGTTGGAGGGTTTGCTATGACAACAGAAAATAGATTTTATTGTTGTTAACTCCGAATCATTTACTAATCACTGATTGGTTATGTAATTTCAAAAATTTCAAATAATTAATTCGAAGGGAATCTGTCCGGGAGTTAAAGGTTAATGAAACACTATTTGTATCAGAAATCAATCGATTTTGTGTACTCGCGCTTGATTTTCATTATTATAGAACATTTCGTTGTGCAGGGACTTTTGGGACAGGCTATAGTTGAGTGCACAGCTTCTCTAAAGAGATCATAGTGTGTGACACATAAATGACAAATAGCTAGTCTTGATCTCAATCGTCAAATTCTTGCAGAATTCAATTAAAACTGACGAAATGTGATATAATTCTAACGAATTCTGCAAGAATTCACTAGATTCTAGCAGAATTATGATGAATTGTGTAAGTATTTAGCAGAATTTGATAAAAAATTAACAAGTTTTGACACAACTTTGTTATTTTCAGTTCAGAAACGTCCAGTCCTTCAAGAGCATTTGGGAAAATGTGGTTGATGCTACCATTTTCTCCAAAAATTTAGAATATCTTTCAAAGTTAACCAAACTCTGTGAAATCTTTGTAAAATATGGTCAAATTCTATTAAATTCTTCGCGCAATAATAAAACTTCTATATATAAAGATCAATACAATTCTAGTTGTGTGCAATTGTATGTCAAACCCACTTCTGAGATCTCGTCGAGAAAATAATTGATTTTGTGGACGCATTCCTCCCAATAAATAGAGTTATTTTAACAAAATTTTTGAATCAACAATGTTTAACCCTTCAAGCATACAGTCTGGCGTTTCTTGCACAGGGATAGTCCACAGTCTGCTAGGATATCGATCGGTTCTCGTGAGTTGTCCACTAATGGACGTCGGGTCTGATTTCTCAATTTCACCTGTTTGTTTCAAATTTCTACCAAAAAATATTAATTCTCTAAACAAATTTTGTTTCCAATAATAATATGAATTTATTTTTATTAGTTAACGGAGACTCCGATTAAATTAATCGAAAAATCACTCAAAACAAAAAAGTAAACTATTGTTAATTAAAATTAGTTCAATGAAAATGTTAGACATCTCCTGAACTTTGTGCACCTTGCTAAATAATCGAATAAATAATGCTTAAATACTATAGCCCCTGTAGCCCTGGTGCTCTAGTCGGATATAAGATCTTCTCAAACCTTGAAATCTACTAAAAATCTAACCTGGTCTAAAATCCCCGCCTAAATAAAGGAGGGGTTGTGTTGGGAATCAATTAAATTTTAAAAGGATTGCGTTATATGTGTTGTCATAACAACACAAACAAAGTTTGTTTACATTATTTGAAAAATATGTGAAAACAAATGAATAAATAATATAATACTCGAAATGTATTTTATG
Organism: Liacarus xylariae; assembly: GCA_034693365.1. Taxonomy (NCBI): domain Eukaryota; kingdom Metazoa; phylum Arthropoda; class Arachnida; order Sarcoptiformes; family Liacaridae; genus Liacarus; species Liacarus xylariae. The sequence goes on along the minus strand of JAQFXN010000641.1, from coordinate 14,392 downwards.
ATTGATTTTTAATTTCAATTCAATATATTTTATATATTTTATGCCATAAAATGTCAACAAATAATAGCAATAATGAAAACATTGAAAACAATTCAACAAATGAGACAACAAATGAAGAAACGGAACAAAAATTGATTGAAAGTCAGCCGAAAAGCAGTGATAATAAACCAAAACTGTCTGAAAGTCAAGAGTTGGCAGCTCTGGGTCTCAAACCTAAGTATAAAATATAATAATTATTAATTATGTTTTCATTTATTCAAATAAGACTAACAAAACATTTAATTTTATATCAAATAACAAATTGTGGCCAAAGCTCTTCCCATTCCGACCCCTGTATGTGCTTCTGTTGCATATTCTGTTTGGAGGCCTGTTTGGCCCCCACAGGAGGCGCTCCACCCATACCTGCGAACAAACGGATTGAGAGGAAGGCTTTGGGAAAACACAATTGGGATAACGAAAGCTTTGGAGACAATCATTCGGTGGAAGGACTCGAGTGGACAGTCGTTTTGGCCAACAATATCACCGGCGCTGACAACCACAACAGCGCCAGTCCTTTCCATAAAGACGACGGCGGAGATGGAGGTCATGACGGAGACGGAGGGGATGGGGGCGGCGGTGATGGGGGAGGAGGAGGTGATGGCGGCGGTGGAGACTAAACGGCTTTTAATTTCTCAAATTTTATGCATTCAAACGAGTTTTTAGACCAAAGTTTTAATAAACCAAGATTTTTTCCATTTTATAACAATTTTCTAAATATAACTAATAATTAAACAAATATTTAAACATTATTTTTAATAAAACCAATGATTTTATAAAATTTTTAATAAAATATTTTAGAATAAAATAATTCTAAACTTTCAATTAAATAAAAGAAGAAATTCATTTCAATTGACTTTTGTGTCTTTGCTTTCTTGAGCTGATCTCATATTTAGTTTATTTGAATTAAATCTCTGAAAGCAATCATTTGCTTCTTTAGTCTTATTTTGTTTACTATAAACAACACATAAGTTGTGAATCGCTTCGGCATTGGATTCGTTGTATTTCAAAATCTCTAAATAACTCTGAAATTAAGATAAAAATCGTTTAAAATTAATTGTTTTATAAAACCAATTGAAATGACTTACTCTCTCAGCTCTGTCCAGATTTTTAAATTGATTTATATATAGATTTCCAATAAGTAAAAGACTTTTGACATGTTTTGGATGAAAGTTTAATAATTGGGTCAAATAGTGTTCGGCTTCGATATAGTTTTGGGTTTCGATCAAAATCAGAGCCAAATTAAATAAAGCGCTTCGAAAGTCATTCTTTATTTCAATCGCTTTTTTCAAATAATCAACAGCCGATCCATTGTCTCCCGAATCGGACAAAAGTAAGGCTAAATTGAAATAAACTAATTCCCGATCGACACCCGAATAGGTCTTCATTTTGTCGATCAAAGTCTGTCGAAATGGACTGAGTATTGATTCGTATTGTTGTAAAAGTATCGCCAAATTGACAATCGATTCCTTATGATTGCCATTGATTTCCGTCGCTTTCATAAAGTATTCTGCGATTTGTAACAGCATTTCTGTTCTATTCTTCTGGACATCGATTGTCTTCTTGAAGATCATTGAGTGAACGACACCCAAATTGAAGTACAAGTCGGCGCTCCTGTCTATTTGAGCCAGTGATAGACCTCTTTCATAAATATCTATGGCTTCAAACAGTTTTGATTGACGGATAAAAATATCCCCTAAATTAATGTACGCCTCGACAAAGTCTGATCGCATTCTTATTAATTCCTTATAGAGCTGTCAAACAGTAATAATAATAAAACTAAATATAAGGCAATAATCGATAAAATATAGAAAATCTGTTGATTATCTTAAGGCAAACCTAATTATCAAACAATTGATTGCTTACATTTTCTGCTTCGGTAAGTCTGGACTCATTTCTAATGATAATATTGGCCAAATTGATCCATAGATTGAGATAATTAGGAATAATTCTTTTATTAATGGCCGACAGTTTCACTTTTGGTTTGATTTTCCAAAGCATTTCTTCTGCCCTATCGTATTGACCCATATTAAACAGGGTTCTGGCAATGTTGATTTGTGAGCCCAGGTCACTGTATTCATAATTATAAGCAGTCTTAAAAAATTCGAGTGATTTCCCGAAATCCTTTTGGCGCTCGTAATAGTGGCCGATATTGTTATAAAGTTTTGCATTATTTGGATTCACTTTAATGGCCGAAGAGAACAGTGAAAGTTCATTATTCCAGTCATTGTTTCGTAAATGAGTTTTCAAACAAAACAAACCGATTGTAAAACAAAACACAATTAGAAAACAGTTCTTTAGTTTACGTCTATTATAACAAAGTCTTTCAACTGAATTAAAACCGATTGCAACCAATAATGAGAAGCCAGTGCTTGGAATATAAAGAGTGCGTTCGGCGATCACAAACCCGACCGGAAAAAAGAGATTCGACGCCGGAATAAATGGAAAGACTATTAACGATAGGATTAGCCCTAATTGATTGGACCGGTATTTAAATAAATTAATCAGAGCTCTGATAACAAGCGATAAGAGTATTGCATAAAACAAAAGAGTCCACAGATTTCTTTCGTCAAAAATGTCATGAATTATATCAATGGATTTCATCGTCCAATCACAGCACAAACTGCTCGGATATATCAGAAGCCAAGCATTCAATGGCAGTAAGTAATTATATGTGAGCTGTCGGGCCGGGAATGACTCAAATGAGGCCGGATTATCAAACTTAGTGAACACCGGGAAGTTATTTTTGCCCCCCATTATAGCGATTCGTATAATCATTAATATTGAGCCGAAAATAATTAAGAAAACGCATAAAATGGAAGTTCTCTTCAGATTTGGGGAACGTTTTGGTGAATGAATGAAACAATTACTCAATTCATAGGTCAGACAAACCGCCAATACAGTCACCCCTTGTTCTTTCGAGAGTATGGCTGAGACCACTCCAATCACAAATTGAAAATAACTTTTATTCATATAAGCCATGAGTGATAAGAGAAAGAAAAGGGTTGACAGCAGTTCCGCTCGACCGACAACGCCCGTTACCTAAACATACAATTAATTCAATTAGTTTTTTAGTGAATATCGGAATTAAATGTTTTAAAAAAATGCAAAAATATATTCACGGCTTCTGTTTTGAGGGGATGGACAGCAAAAAGTATTGCAGCCATTAATGCAATTCTCTTATTGACTAACTTTAGACAAAACCTATAATACAATTGAATGACTGCTAAGTGAAGCAAAACATTGAACACATGATAGCCATAGGGCTCGAGACCATTGAGTAGATAATTGAGACGGAATGTGATGACAGTGAGGGGTCGGTAGCTCTTATGCGAGTGCTCTGAAGTGATATGTGTTCCCCAATAGTCTGTTTCAAAAACAGACCACAAATTGGTTTCATTCGTACGAATATATCGATTGTTAACTACGGCTGAGATGTCGTCGAAGACTAATTCGGATTCAAATGAATTGATATAAAACAAAACCGTTATTATAGCCAATAAGACCGGTTCCGACATATTGGCACTGATATGGCATTCGTCTCACACTTGGCTTACAATCGATATATCAATCGTTTGACTCAACTCTTCTCTATTTTAGGCAAAAATCAATATTTACTCCAATTCTGTATTTCATTGACAACTCTTTCATTAAATTATTTTTTTTAGATTTCAATTAAGAATATCTTAATTAAGATATAAATTAAGTGAACGTTATTTACAATTAATTAAAATTAAGTCATGTCTTAAGTAGAGGTAAATCAATATCTCTTCACATGTTTTCAGTGAATCTTTTTATTGTAAACAAACAGAAGGTTTTGTGTTGACTGTTGTTATGACAACTGCTCTATTGGATGATTAAATCACTGTATAATCAATAGAGATGTGCCCTATGCTCGAGGCCGGGCTCGAAGAGCTTTGCAGACCTCTAGGCTCAGTCCGAGGCTCATAGAATTTGACCAGGTGCATGCCCAGACCAACCTAAGGCTCAAGACCCTGAACTATGGGTCGGTTTAGATCTATTAAATGAAATGAAATATAATTTGAGAAAAAGTAAATGAATGAACAGGTCTTTGCAAACCGGTATTAATATTAGTAAACAGGGTAACTGATTGGTAAAGTTGTTGAAAACTTTTGGGAACTGTTGAAACTCTTATAAACTAATAAAGGTTTTTAAAAAAATTTTGCATTGTATACAAAGTGAAGCTTTGCTTATTGTGAGCACAGAATGTTAAGAGAGACCCCTCTAATGCAACCCCCGTGGGAATGGTTGCGCAACAAAATACGTCACAATATATTGACAATGAAAAGAAATAAAGAGTGCAGTCGTAGTATTGGGGAAACCATAATATTTGAGTTGTCAAAGCTTCATTGGCTCATTTTGTTTGAACACAGGGCTACATTAGAGGGGTGCTCACAATAAGCAATGCTTCCCTTTGTATATAATGCATATAATTTTTATAAGCCCTTTAGATTGTGCTCTGAATTTTAAATATGCACTTACACTCTTATTGAAGGTCAGGTCCAGACTCGTGATGTTCTTTGAGGTCGAGGCCAGCAATTTTTGAGCCTAGACTTTCAAGCCTGAGGCTCATGATTTTGGGGTTTGCACAGAGCAATGATCAATACTGTATTAATTAGTCAAATAATGATTAATAATTAGCAAAAATTCATTACTGAAACAGTATTTGAAATCAATTTTGAAAATATGATTCATTGAAATGAGGTATGGATTTCGAGCATTCAATAGTCGAGTTCCGGCAACAGAGGCTTTCCAGTGGGTCTACCGTTCGATCTATTAGTGGCCGGACTTTTAGGACCGGAATTCTTTGTAAAAGAGTTGTTATGATTAGATCCGCCGACCGAAGGACGCCTTCCTTTGATACTATCCTTAGTATAGAGTTCAGGCACTGATAATAGATGGTTGTCATCAATAAATCCCGATTCGGGTGAAGTGGAACCACAGGTCTGAGCACTAGTAGTATTAGATTCAACACAACTCTCCAAATGTTTTACTTTTGAATTATGACACAAAACAATAATTATAATTAAGAGAACAAGTATTAGAACAATGGATACGGCGATTGACATCACAATCAGTTCCATCTGATAATCCATTCTATGTTCTGTCGTTGGATAACAAGTATTATTGTATTCATTGGAAGTCCTCAATGACTGAATCCACTCATAAATCATTTGTTCACTAATTGTTTGCATTTGATTTGCATTTGAATTATAATATTTGTCAGACTTTTGAATAGTGTATAGAGTTTTGCATAAATCAATTCATTTAAATGAATTCAATGAAAGCGTTGGCTTTTTTGTTGTTTGAATTCTCCGTAAATTTTACTCTAATGTCAAGGTCTGGGAGGGAATCGTATATTTATTTATCAATGGATTTAATCCATAAAAGATTAAAACCCAAAAATATTCGCTTCAATTGTTCGAAATATGTTTTGATGTCATGATTTCTTTTAATTAATCAATAGTTATATGTATTTTAAAGTTGTGAACAATTCGTGCGTTAACTGAAGGCTATATAACAGTACTGTATAATAGCTTTTTAACTTAAATTATATTAAATTATTATAAAAATTAATTTTTTTGAAATTTTAATCATTAAAAAAACTGACTTTTTATATTTTTAGACTCGGATTAAAGAAATGAAGTTATATGTACTTGGTTATCTTCTCCAGTAGCTCAAGCTGTTTGAGGTGCTGGCTTTATGAGCTGCACCAAAAACTTTAATATCAATAGATAAAATCATCATACTGTTTATTAAGAAACACAACTATAGAAACCCCTTCCCTTACTATTAAATGTGAAATATCTTTAATATTTGATAAAGATACAACAGTGAAATCCCACCTTCTTTATTATTAACGACTGACAAGATGACTAACCTGTCAGAGCTAATGTAAATCCTATAGATTCTATAGTATACTGTTCAACTACGGTTCTTTATTTTAGGTATTAATAAAAAGTATTGTAATTATTTCTAATAAGGATTAAATTAATTTTTATTATTCAAAAAGTTTATAAATTATATCTATTTGTATTTCAATTTCAATTACATTTGTTTGAAAATTGAACTCAAGTACACAATTTATTTAAATCCAATCTACACATTACTACTAACCAAATTTCTTAAAATCACACAATTTGTTTGTTAATTTTAGTTTATAATTAACTTGCTATCTAGAACATTAAAAAGCCTATATAAATAGGCTAACAGCCTAAAAATAAGAACCGTATGTAAAGAAGCTAGGCTTTCTATTGTAACTATTAATAAGGAAACTTCCTTTACTATTAGCGTAAAACAGATCACACTGGGTGGTTTAATTAATTTGTAAATATAGAAGTATTTATTATTGCATTTAAATATTTCTCATGATATATTATCAATCTTTTTTCGAATGGGAATTATTATAGCATTTCTAACATACTTGATACTTAATCCTGTCAAAATTAGACAATTTATCAGACATTTGTTTCGACTCTCATTGATTAAAAATTATAATAGTTTTCTATTATAAAAAAAATGTTTTTGAGTACTGTTATACTTAATACAGTATTAAGTGGGTAAATATTTTTGAGTTATGAAGGGGTGAAATTCCTTTTTTATAAAGTCAAGAGTGACACGGCTAACAATTCACTGCGAATGCAATTACAGCGATTGAATCAAATATTTATACTTGATTAGTTAAAACTGTTTTCTTATTTTTTGTTATTCTTTTCATAGATGTGTTGAAAATAAGTTTACATTAGAATCTAATGATTAGATGAATAGTGACTTTTTATAGAATTTTAAATGAATGGTGAAATCATTTTTAAAGCTTATTAAGGGCTGAGATATGAGACAATCAATTTGATGATCAATTTTATTGTTGACTACAGACTAAATGCAAGAATAGTTCTCCACTTTAATAGTCTAAGCCTTGAAATCTTGGTTTTGTTTAATTATCTCAAATGCAATAAACTGATCACATTTTTTTCAATTATTAGTATTTTTGATTTAATATCCTATTTATAGTTTTAAATTCCGTTCTGAAGATTTTAGAAAATAAGTTGTGATTAAAAAATAATTTAATTTACTTAATTAGAAGTTATGTCTCGTTTCAAATTGAAAATATTCAATAATAACCTTGAATGTTGGTGTTTAAATCAGCAAACCGACCATTGTGCATTATTTTTCTAGGAAATTATTGTCAACATGCTTTTTCTTATTCTCTATTTCACTTGATTTGTCCTGTCGTAGATCAGTAGGCCATAAACTTTATATTATAAAGCATCAGGAACATTCTCTATAATTTTCTTATTTCAAAGCAATTTAAATTATTTTATTTCATCGCTTTTACGAAATGAAAACGTTTATACAAATTATAGTTAGAATTATAGCTTCAATATATAGTATTAGTAAACATAAGTAAAAATTATACAAATAATTCAAAAATTAAGGAAAAAATAGAAAAAAATAATTGAGAGATAATCGGCTGATTTAATCAGTACTGACATCATTGGCACCGCTCGTGTCATTATTACCGCTATCGCCACCAGAATAGGTGTTGTCTGAGTAGTCGTGAGTTTGATGACTGCTATCACCGCTGGAGATGTGAAGTGATTCCACACTTTGGTGGTTGTGGTGTTCGCTAACATTACTAGAATTGTTGTGCGGATCCGGATTGTCATCACTGACATTATGGTTATGGTCGTGGCCTTTGTCGGCAATTGAGTGTTCATGTCCTTTGTCAACAGTAGTAGGTTTGGTCTCACTCTCCTCTTTATCGGTTGAATTGTTTTCCGTCACATCTTTGTGTTTATCATTCACTTCACAGTGATTTTCATTGCAATCAAAGCTATCATCGAATTTATTATTGCTATCATTAGTGTGTAGTTCTCCTCCCGTTTCTTGTATTAGATTCGGATAATCATTAGTGTCGGCCACACCGATCATATCAGTACTTCTTCTTTTACGTTTGTCCTCTTTGCCATTGTCTTTACGCAATTCATACTTTTTCGCATTATATGATTTGCTTCGAAGACCAAAACAACTTAAAAGACCCATTGATTTACTTCTTAATAAAAAAAATATAAATAAAATTATTTAACTATTGTATAAAATAAATGCGGAAAACAAATAATTCATACAAACAAATAGTGATTGAAATTTTAAGAATATACAAAATTTATTATTTCCAAATTATTTCATTAAGAATAAGTGAAATTAACTAAATTTTTTAAAAGATTGAGAATGCGGTCAATATTGCAAACTCAAATGCAAAATATTTTGTATTGTTCTTACAGTTTATTCAATCACTTGAACAAGAATTGAGCCAATAAAACAAATTTTATCATAGCTTAATCGCTTTTAAAATTTACTCTTTTTTCAGACAGTTCCTGAACAAAATTATAAACTCAAGATGTACAATTTGTAAAACAACAATTGTTTAATAAAATTTTAAATTGCTTCAATTCTACAAAAATTATTGCCTTAAAATAGTAATAGTTATTTAATCAATATTATCAATATTAAATAAGACAATGCTTACTGTTTTTTAGCCCGAATAGAGAAGCGTTTATTCTCTTCCATTCACTGATCAAACTTATAATAAACTTATTTTAGTGAATCAAACGAATAGTGAGTTTTTCTAATTATTTTTTTATTATTAAACCGGACTTTCACTTATAAAAAACAACTCAAGTTTTTATAGTTTTATTACTTTTGGTGAAACTATTTTTACTGTCATTCCATGTCTAGAGTTCTGATTCTGTTTTATTTATATACACATTAGTTAACAAATCAAATAAACTTTTATATATCCGATAATAAACTTATTCAAAAGGTATGGTTTGTCGATGACGTCTAAAATTCTTGGTTAAGAATCATAAGTTTCTATCAGCCAATCAATTCTTATTAAATGATTTAAATGTTATTTCATTTATATGTTTTCTCATTTGCTTATTATTTCAAGGCTTAATGCCATACCTTTTAGTGTTTAAAGTTGTTTTAAAGTTATTCTAAATATAAAAATGATATGATTTGTAAAACTAAAGAATGTTTAAACACATGAATTTCGTGATTGTAATTCAAAACCGACTTTTAAAAATGATTTAATAGGTTTAAATTTTGCAGTTATGACTCAATTCTCATTATCGCTCGGCCTGTCTATCAAATAATTACTTAGATTTCTAATGAATCGGAAATAAAGCAAAAAATTATATTTACTGTAGATATGATAAGAAAGTAAATGATAACATATGTAAAGTAAACGAATACATCGGCAAAATTCAAAATTGAATTACTTGTTTATACAGAAATGCGATACAAAGTATAGAATACATAATTCAAAGTCTGATCGGAAACTTTTAATTTTTTACAATTATAAATGACTCAAAATTTTATAACTAAATTATAAACATTTATACAATATTTTGTGAAATAAAAATTATATAGAAACAAAATAAAATTTTTGAATTATACAAATTGCTATTTTATTCAATTTATTAGATATGAATCACCGGAACTAATTAATTGTTTTATACAGTCCGTAACAAAAGTAATAGCTCAACGACTATGTAGCAAATAGACAATTTGACAAGCAAAATATCACAAGTAAAATAAGGGCTGGACTTTTAAATATGAAACAAAATTAAATAAGATTTTGACATAGAACTTAATTCTAAATATTGCTATTTAAATAATATCTTTCTATGTCAAATACTTTTTTAGACATTTCACTTTAAAGTTAATAGATAAAAAACTATAAATTAAATATAAATTAATGAAATAACATGGTGATGATAAGAAAAAAGAAATTTATTTTTTAAAAGTTAAATTATTGAAAATTTGCAAACAATATTAATTTACGTTGCCTTAAATATGGTTTAATTGAAATAAAATTATTAAAATCAAAGTGAAGTATAGTGTTAAATTTGAAATAATGAACAAAAAATCATCAAATAATATTAATAATAACTAATATCTATTTGGCTTAAAAACAGCAAAATATAGAAAATAATTTAGCTTAATTTAATTTATATGTAATATCATTTTACTCTGTGCTCATTTGTATTTATTGTCAAGCTAATATTCAAAGTGTACTCTCATCTTCACATTGGATTCAACAAAGTTTACTAATTTGAAGATTATAAACAAATTTACGTGATTAAATCAGGATTATAAAGTCAAATTTAACTCTAAACTTCACTTTAATTTTAATAACATTACTTAAACCAAAATATAATAAAGGAAATCTAAGTTAATATTTATTATGTGTCATATTGTCCACAAATTTTTAATAATTGAAGTTTTAGAATTTCTAAATTTATTTTCCTGTCATCTCCATACTTTTCTATTGATTTATATTTTGTTCTGTAATATTCTAGAATTCTATTCATATATACTTTAAAGTGAAATATCTAAAAAAAGTACCTGACATAGAAAGATTTCATTTACATAGCAATACACAGAATTACATTTTACGTCGGATCGAATTTAATTTTGCTTTATATTTTCAAATACAGTCCATATTTTACTTATGACATTCTGCGTGCCAACTTATCGATCTTTTACATCACAGTTGGACGATTACTTTTGCTACGGATTGTATATTTTCTAATTTTATTCGTAATTTTCTTATTTATTTTAAAATATATTTATAGTTTTTATTTGTAATTCAAAATACTTACAAATGATTTAATGTTTTAAATAATATCTTTTAAATATAAATAATAGAATTAACTCACATATAAGAAAACATCTTCTTTTGTATTTATTCTAAAAGTTTATTTTTACACAAGAATTTTGCACAAAATATAAATTAAAACTTATATAAAATTCAATTCAATCAAGAATTTTAAACAAATATTGTTAAGAATTCTAAACTAATAGTATATTTCATGAGATTTCTTATTGAATGATAGAAACCAACTGAAGAAAAAAATATCTAAATTGGGAAATGTGTTGAATTGTGTTAAATATTAACCTCAAAATTATACAATTTTTGGATATTGTCTTTGATTGAGTAGGTGTTAGGGTTTTTGGATACAAATAAGTCTAATTTGTTATGATCTTTAGGATTATGTCATCATTTACTTGAAAATTAAGACATATTTTAGAATTTAACTGAAAAAATAAATTAATCATTTTCTCACTTATACTAAAAGACTTTATCGAAAGAATTTTATTTTTTGGATATACAGTAAATAAAGTACTTATACAACAAAGAATTGTGCAATACTTAATGTTTTGATAAAATATTATTTGTTATTTACCAAAGAAGTTAATAAACTTTGATATACAGTAATTTATTAATACTGTAGTATAAATTGCGATTAAATTCTGTATTTCGTTAAAATAAATTTAGAAACAATCAGAGATGCGCTCAAACTGTAAGGTAGTTGTCATTTGGGTCTAAATATGCTGTAAAATTGCTTTATTTGAAAAATTTAAGCCAATTTAGAAAATGTTTTAAGTTTACAAAGTATGCTAATATGGAACTGATTTGTAAGTATGGGTGCGAACCTCCACTGCACAAACCTAAAAGTGGAATCACTATTACAAGCTATGACAGGAGTGGGTCCGGTCTAACCCCTATTGTGCATCCTGGCAAGTATAAGAAAATAGCTTCAAGGATATCAAGTTTTTTCTTGTTGAACACTCAAAAATCGATTGAGAGTCACATGAAATAAGACAAAATCTTCTCTTTGTTTATATTAAATTGAATTTTAATTATAAATAAGGAAAATCATTGAATGAAATATTCAATTAAAAAATAAATTTTTTTATAATTCATGTAATTGTTATAAAAGTTATGTCATTTTTATACATAAAATGGTGAAAATTAAAAGAAAAAAATTGATTATACTTTATATAGAATTGATTCTGTCGTTGATTTAAGAATATATGAATAGTTCAGTAGAGATGTAATCGATTTCAAAATCTAAATGTAATTTAAAAATAATTTATTTGTTTAACTATAATATAAATAAAAACACAATTAAGTGGTTTATCAGAACTTACTTTTAATTATTATTAATTTTCAGATATAAAGTGCCGACAAAATTCATATTAAGTGAATATTTTATTTATATGTTTAGAGAGTTCTGTAATTTTCAGTTCTGTCGAAAAACTTGTTTCGCTGACTGTTTATGTGAAGAATAATAATTTAGACTTAATTTATTAGTTTCAAGTTTTTTATTTATAAAAAATCGAAAGAATTTTTTCAAAATCTTTTGCTGTAATTACTAAATATAAATTATATACCGATTTAATGATCGTCTCAATCCTTGACGAGAAAATATTGATGTCTTCTCTTCCTTGCAGTTAACACAAAGTTTGCACTTTTTATTAGTATTTACTTTATTCTGGTCTTCATTACAATACTTTTGGCCAACGAATGACATACCAATGAAATACCACAACATTTTCGTCCAAAATTTAATTGACACTATTTCTTAAGTATGAAAATTCGTTTTTGAAAAAATCAAAGCCACAAATAAATTATAGAAATTGAGTGAAGTTCAAATTCTGAAACGTTTTTGGTCAATTTGTTATTTATGAATGAAAGGAATTCAAAAAAATTTTCAAAATCATATCTCGTCTCAATTGAATAAACAAAATAAAAAAATTAATTCATTTAAAGAACAAGTAGTTATCCTTGAAATTGATTATAATTAACATTGTTTTTGATCAAGAGTTTTCATTCAGAATAAGATTAGAATATTGTTTGGGGGCATAAATATTGGGCTAAGATTATTATAAAATTTTAAAGCATAACTTTCTATTAGGTAATACAGTATAACAACAAATTAGTCTCACATCAATTGCTATGAATGTATTGAACGGATGTGAATTAAACTCTTATTACAAATCCAATACAATATATCATTTTTTAACTGAAAAGTTTACAAATGTTTGGTTTGCTTTGTTGTGAAACATTCAGATAACAGAGATGTTGAGCTTGAAAATTGACAGTCAGTGTGACGTATGACAAGGATGACAGCCTAGCATAAATATTTTTATCACATTCACATATTATCACAAGACAGTTTTGATAGAAATATTGTCAAGAAACTTATTTTTAAATTACGACATATCATAAGATTTATTATTAAATAAGAAAAATTATTAAATATTTTTAAAAGCGATTATATCATACCTTATGTTAATTAAATTTATAAAATTTCAAACAGAGTTTGATTAACACTCGATGCTTGAGATTTCGTTTAAAAATTAAATTATACTTTAATATTAAACGCCACTCACTTTAAGCTGATTCGTGTCTTTAAGGCTTAACGATATTATTTAAGTTATTAAGTATTGGCATAAACCCATAATCTCCATTTACATAATTTTAATAACAACTCGCTAGTAAGATTATTTTTCCTCAGAGAATACTTTTAAAGTTAAGATGCGCAAGTTAAATATATTAAACCTGATACTGTATATCTATAAAATGTAGGAATTATTTCAGTTTAGAATGGCGAAATTTATGAATAAACCCGTATCTGAACCCTTATAACCCTGTGATTATTTTGGCTTTAACAATAAGACTTTTCCTTTTTAAGAACATGCAGCATGCTTATTGTCCAGTCAAACTTTCAGACATTCCAATTGTAAGCAATTTATTTTTATAGCAGTAAAGAAATTATGTGTGCAATAAAACTTTTTAAGAATAAGAGGCATTTATGTGATACCCCTACCCATTCCTGAGCATCTGTATTTGGAATTAATGTTTAATACATCCATATGTTGTAACAATATTTGCTGTCATATAAAATAATATTAGAAAAATAACATTTGAGATAATTTAATTTTCATATTAATTGAATGAGATATGTATTTATTTATTTATTTAAACTTAAAACCAAGGGATCCGAACTTTTCACGATATTTGTTGGGCAAGAAAGTATGATTTGGGGATTCAAACGCGTGATGCTTCCACGGATAGCCCAGTTAATGAAAAGTACTGATCCCTTGCTTAAAAGTAACTTTTGATAAACTAAAATATAATATGCGCAATTGATAAGTACTACGGTGGAAATATAAAGTGATACACCTATTTGCTTTCTATACATTATATCCATGTCATAATATTTAAATTAAAAATATCAAACATGATATTAGTTTCAATATGGCCAGATTATATTAATTTCAATTTTTGAAATTATTAATTTAAGTAATGAGATGTGGATATAATGCACACTTGACGTGTATCACTTTATAATTCCAAGATAGTAAACTCAAGATATATTTAATCTGTCCAGCTAATAGACTTCTTTTTATTAACTTGCTTTATTTTATATTATTTGAGTAATCAGTGAACGATAACAACAAATGAGTTTTTACTTCAAAC
>JAQFXN010000640.1:0-19870 GCA_034693365.1 Liacarus xylariae | reverse complement strand
TTATAGAATTTTTTTCTAATTTTTTCAGATAATTCCATAAATATCAATCAAATTAAAAAAAAATCTATAAAACACTTCTTAAATAAAAAATTTACATAAAGTATATTAATATATATTTTAACTTACTAGATATGCTTACCAAAAAATAACCATATTTAAAATAAAAATCAAATTATATATTAAAACTATTAATTATAATACAGTATGACTTTAATTCTGTATATATATTGACAGTTATTATCTTTATTTTGATGCAATCAATTGTCATCACAGATACAATAGTGAACATATTGTTTCAATGATTTAATTTACTGTTCACACATGATCATCTGGTCTAATTAATAAATAATTGCAATAGTGTTGCTAACTGGTTATGAATGTATGAATCAGTGTTTAAAAATAATTGCTAAGTTTTAAGCAATAATTCACCAGGTCAGTAATTAATGTATAACATGTTAAATAAAATTTTAAAGTTTACAATGTTCTAAAATCTACATCATTAAAAATTAATTTTTAAAATACTTACCTGCTTTTTTAAATTTAGTAAATCTTAAATAATTTCAACAATTCTTGTTTATTTAATCATCTAAAAGAAAAAGTATCCTAGTGAAATAAGTTTACAAAATTAAATCGAAAAAATTTATAATGTTTTAATGTTTATAAATTACATGATAAATGAATAAATGACACTGGTATTACTATATGATAAATTTGTTATTAAATATGGAATTTTAATTTTTTCTAGTTTATAATTCTTCATATTTGTCAGGTGCTTTCAATTCGAACTGCTTCTTGTAGGATTCTTTACAAGCAATTGTCAGAATTATGACAAAAACACAAATACAGATCAATATATTCACAAACATTGTCAATATGAAGACAGTGGGATGTTTCTCGATGAATTTGCCCAGCATATATGGCATGAACAATGTCAGCACTCTTGAGCTACCGGTCAATATTGTTCCAATTCTGTCGGTCATTTCCACATATTGACCAATGTATGCAAATACTGATCCAGTAATACATGAGTAACCAAAACTCATCGTTAAACTACCAATTAGGAGAAAGGTCAATGTATTTTGACCAAACAATAGCACAATAAATGACACGATGAGCACTAATGTATGATAGCCGATGACTAGTTGTGGTTTTAATTCTATAGATAAGAAGAAACTTATTCCCCGCCCTATGGTGTATATCATGGCCATCACAGAAACCATCCCGGCCGACTGATTGGCTGTAAATTCAAGTGGAATATATTGATAGTAGGTGGCGCCAAAACGCAAATAAATGGTCTCGGACACAGTGAAGAAGGCCAGAAATATTGACACTAGGATGATTAATAGTGTTTGCTCATAGTCATATTCTTTACTGTGTTTTCGAACTAGCTTCTTGGGTTTCTGTACTTTCTTGTATTTCTCTTCGAATCGTCTTATAATAATTAGAATTCCCATTAGTAGAGGTGCTATAAATATGTATTAAAATTAAAAAATTGAAATGATTAAAATGAAATTTATATTTTATGTAAAACTTATTTACATTATTTTGCGTATGACCAGTAACATATATGGGAATGAGTTTAACAATTGAGAAAGCTTTTTTTCTATAAATAAATCTACGAATACGCGCATGAGTTCTACTTTAATTGTGCAGTATTTTTAAGTGAATATATCTATATTTTTATTTATTTTACAAATGGTCTAATTTAAGATTTTTTTTTTAATTATTGAAATATTCCTTTTAACTTTGATATTGTAATTCATATTAAGATCAGTGATGTGTTCTAGGGTGTTTAATCTGATGAGAGATTGATACTGAAGCATTTCAACTATTACAAACTCTATAGATTTCAATAAAGTTCAATAGAGTTAGTATTAGTAAATGTGATTCAGTTTCAATACCGTATCAGATTAAACCTCCAAGATCACATCATTGATTAAGATGAAAACTGAAAACATTCACTTATTGAAGATATTTTTTTAATAAATTTTATTATCACACAAGAAGTACTAAGATATCAATGATTATTGTAGGGATGTCCAATGGGGTTATGGTCAAAATACCCCCTGTGAACCTGGGAGATGTAAGAAAATATGATCTCCCTCTAGAAATTTTGAGAATAAGGCGACGAAGGTGAATTTTTGCAGAATATTTTGTGGAATTCTTAGAAAAATAATATAATTTTGTTAGTTTCTGTCAAGTTCTTGCAGAATTCATCATAATTTGATAGAATTCTGTAATATTTTGTTAAAATCTACTAAAATAATTCCAGAATTGGACGAAATTCTGATCAATTTTAATTAAATTCAGCATTAACTAGGTAATTCATAATATCCTCTCTATACGCCTCGTGATTTTGAAAATTTATCAGTACCCTATACCCGCCTGACTGTTAGTTCATTGGGCATTAATAAATTATAGATATCATCAATTTACCAATAAGATGAATGATGCCAAAAATGAGAAAGGGCTTCTGTAGCTTGAATTTTCGCATGTAAATAAATTCACTAAATTCTGCAATTGTATCGCTTGAATTATCAGGCTTAAGAATATTAACATAGTTTATATTATGCTCTGATTCTTGTAAACCAGTCAAATATGGACGTACAATAATTGGACCAAGGATAGTGCCCAGACCGTACATAAAACCTGATAAATGCAATATTGCACCACTACTTTTAGGCCAAATCTCCAATATCCACACCCTGTTGGCAGTATTCCAAGCGCCGGCACCCAAACCATATAGGGTGATGAATAAATACAAATGCCATAACTCTTGCGAATATGGAATCATAATCGTTGCAAAAGCTTTGATCAGTAATAATGAGATCAAAATTATTTGGCGATCGATGTATTCGTAAAGAAAACCGACTGTAATTAAGGACAATATTTAGGATGAGATTATTAAATATATAATATTTCAAAACAATCTCATTTGGCAATTAATAAGACATCAATTACTAAATTATAAAAACGAAATAATGAAAGATATTTTATGTTACAATTTATAAAAGAATTTTAGTTGATAAAATAAATAAAGCCTCTAAGCTACTCGTTACATTTTACTCCATCATGCAAATCTTACTTAATAATAATCTTATCATAACATATTATTTTTAAATAATTTAAATTGACCATTTACAATAGTAATTCTAACTATGAGAAAAATTCTTTAGTATTGTAAAATTATGTTAAATATTAAGGATAAGCACAATATTGAGATGAGACTGGGTTACTTAAAGTTCGCCTTGTTTCCTGTCCTGTCTTGTTTCGACTTGGTCTTGTATAGGAATTTGACAGGCCGAGACAATATTTTTGTCAAAATAACCAGGACAAAACATGACAGGAATGAAGTATATTAAAAATTTTATAAATTACTTCAATAACTTTTATGATAGTATTTCTATTTCTAAAGGACACGTTAAAACAAAACTGTGAAGCCGTGTCGATATTAATAAGTTAGCCTGATTTGTATTGCTATTATAATCAAGTGAATTATATTTGATAATAAAAATTATATTAATCTTTATCTTTATTTAAAAGCACTTACATAATGTGCCGAACATGAATGCCATGTGCAGGAATGTAGTCATCAGTGAGACATTGTCCATTGTCGTGTTCAGTATCTGCTTTAAGTCAACAAATGATGGACCAAAACATGAATTACTCATACCCTTTGACATATATATATAAAGATAAGATTAAGATAAAAGATATTAACCAATGTAAATGCGTGTGTAATAAATAAAAGTCAAAAAATCAACAAGATTAGACTACTTACAAATGATGTCTTGACTAAACAAAAAATAATTCCATAAAAATATTTATCAAATTCAGAAAATTTCTCATAATTCTCATAATCCATGACTTCAAACACTGTGCACTGGATTATTTTTGTATATTTAAATTTTAACTTTCTTATTTCTTTTACACTTTCGTTTCGTTCTATTCGTGTGTCAGAAAAGTAAAGAGAATTTAGTTTTATTGATATATTTAAAAAGTATTTTTTATTTTTTTCAACAAGTCTTTCATTTGTACATATGTTTTAACGATAAGAACATATTTATAATGTTCAAAGAAAATCATCAATTATGAATTCTCTAAATATTTATACAACAGTTTACATAACATGAAGGGCTTATTTTGTATTTTATAAGCTATTGGTTATTATAAACAGAATAAATATTCAAAGTTTAATAGTTTCTCATATAATACCGCACATGCTTTCAGACTCATTTTATTCAGGTTACTGTCCCCCGGGTCAGGGACCGTACCCAATGAGTCCAATATTGCATCGTTACACGTGGGAACACAAGCTGATTAGGCCTAAGGTTTAAAAAGATAAATACAATTTTAAAATTCCTTTAATCACTAAAAATAAAAGTAAGCTATTTAAAAAAAATTCTGTTAAATTATTTAATCTGATTTAAATATGAAAGTGAAAATGTGCAAGATTAAATCTATTTATTAATTATTTTGAAAGAGTTCAACTATCAACCATTTCTATTTATCTATCTAAAAGATTGAGAGCAAGTACAGTTATATGACTATAATTTATAAGAATGAATTAGAAAAACTTATTACTATTAAAAATGTACAACAGTCGCAATTCGAATTTGCCCCACATCTGAATTTTTTTATACTATCCATATATAGTCAAATATTAATATTTATTTATTGGCTTAAACTTAAATAACTATCTTGAACAATTTAATAGGTTTTGAATATTTATTCTTGATTTTCAAAATAATAGAATGTTTAAGAATTTTATTTAAGTTAAATTTTAAAAAAATTGAATATTAATATTTGATTAAATATGGATAGGTATAAAAGGATTCTTATGTATGGCAAATTCGATTCTGCTGTACATTTTTAATGAAAAATATTTCTAATTCATTTTTATAAATTATAATCACATAACTGAACTTGCTCTCACTCATCTAGATAGCGAAGGCTGTAAAATGAAGGAATTATAAATTAATAAATGTGTTTTTAACTATAGATTTTATTTTACTCATTTTATCTATAAATAATTATCTGAATCAATATTTTGAAATATTAACATAATTTTCTTATGATTTGTATATATTAAAGAATAATCAGGATATATTATATTTCCTCAAATTTCATATCATTATTAGTTAAGCACAATAGATAAGTTAAATCTAGATTTTACAACACTAGTCTCAAATTTTAGTTCCTCTACTTTACATCATATTTAATAAAATACAGTAAAATTTAATAAAATTTTCATCTTAAAAAGGAACTAGATAAGATTTAAGATGAAAATTTTATTTTTTTTTTGTATTTAAACATAGTTGAATAGGTTTATTCAAATAATTAGCATGAATTATGACAAATTAATACATTAACAAGGATTGATTTATCACTTCTTAGAGCGGAAACAAATATATACTAATTTGTTTATATTTATTATGTGATCACAAATTATATGAGTTAAACACATTGATGAAAATCAGTTAATAAGACACAGAGTTTTGGCACAATATTAATTGATTAAAGTGACGACACGTTTTCACAAGACATAACATTATAAGTGACTAAAATAATATTATCGCTTCAATTAAACATGTGATGAGTCAATATTGAACTCTATCAGTCTGTTTCTCTAATTTCATAGGAGGTCAATTGAATATTCACAATGCTAAACTGGAAATATCCACTTTTTCAATATTAATTTAATAACATATAAGTAACTTTGTCAAGATAAGGTTAATATGAATCCTAATATATAACGTTTAAATGTAAATGTTGAAATTGTAATTATATAGTCTGAGATGATGTGGCTACAAGAATCAGAATTGTTGAATTTTAAATTTAATTTTTTTAAGTTGTGAAGAATATCTAAAATAATTCAGGAAACAATATTTTTGAAACTGATCTTATTTCATTCGGAAATAAGAGATTTTTCCAGAAAACTAAAAGCATATGAACTAGCTACTAAATAACTCCCTAGAAAGAAGTAGAAGGAGTCTGACATCATTAACTTTCAGATATCCCAGCAGAGAATTACGTTTTAGCCTTATTGAATATCTGGGTCACCAATAGAGTGAATAGCCAGAATTCCCCCACTTATTTTGATATTCACAAAATACACGCCTGACATAATGTATTTTTATCTAACTCCCCCTATGCTTTTTAATATTTTGAGATTTGATATAACCCCCTGGAAAATATTCCTAAAATACTCTCCTCTAAATACACCCTGACTCGGCCGACTTTGGCGACCCTTGTTAAATATACGGAATCTTTGTTCTAATCTTTTATTCTTTGGTCATCCTTGATAAATCAATTTGATTTATTAGGAAAATTACTCAACAGAGATGTACAAGTGTAAGCAAATTCTTAACAAAACTAAAATTCTATTAAATAAGTGTCAAGAAGAAAAAACAATTTTTATTTTTCCGTTAGAAAATATTTTATTTTTTATGTAACAAAAACAAGTTTATTTTCTAATACTTATGGCGCCAAAATTATTTATTTCATGGCGCCAATATTTTTAACAATTTATAATCATCAAATTGTCAAAATTATTTCTCTAATGTCTATTAAATATTTATGACGTTTAAAAAGTTGAAAATATAGAAATTAGAAGTTAAATAAACTTTAAAACTGTAAACTTTGTGTTAATGTTTAAAAGATAAAAAAATTCTGATGTGAATATAATAAATAAATTATATAACTTGTTAAAAATAAATATAGAACTTTTTATGTAGAGGAATATGAATCCTTAATTTGCTTAGTTATTAATAGTAGTAACATTATGTTAGAGATGATTCATTTTGATCAATTCAAAATTTTCTAGTTAAATATATCTTAAATAACATAATCTGACTAATCAAAAATTAAGACACATAAACCATTTATTACTAGATCTTTAATTAAATAGAAATATAAATACATATATATATTGAACACTTAGTATCTTAATTAAAAAGTCAATTATAATACAAATCTTTAAAAAAATTACTAGTTTAAATTAACAGTGAATACAATGAAATTAAGTTAATCGATAATTGACTAAAATATTTTACATTGGACAAAAAAATAAATATCTCTGAACTAAAGAAAAAGCTACTGCAGTAAGATTTTACGACGAATTGAATTGTTGTAATTTATTAATCTTATATAACTTAACATGTCTAGTTGGCTAATATAAATCATTGACAAAGTTGTACAGTCTATAAAAGTAAACCGTTCTTGAACATTACTATACAGATTTTGCTAATCTGCTTATCAATTCGCGAAATGTTTATCAATTTTTGAATCATTTAATGTTATTGTTTCATATATTTATTGTTTAATTGTAAACCAATTGATATAATATACTGTAATCACTTCAATATATTAATTAAATTACTATATTATATCAATTGGTTTACAATTAAACAATAACTATATGAAACAATAACATTTCAAAATCAATTATATTTTTATAAAATATATTCATTTGTTGTTTTGAATGTAAATAAGCTTAAACTTAAGTATAAAATGTATTAATTGATTCAAAAATTGATAAACATTTCGCGAATTGATATTTAAAAATTTAAAAAAAATCTAACTTTTTCCAAGGCTTGTATTTACAGTAGTTCCAAGTTCATCCGGAAAGAATTTCAAGTTTTGTAAAATAAATAAATTTTAGTTTTCGTTTGCATAAGAATCTAAAGATTTTATTGCTTAGTTATTTGTCAATGCTTAATGTTAATTATTTAAACTTTAATTTATTAAAAGGATTGTGCAGTACATTATGTAACAGTACTGTCACATAATATTGTATATACTGTTTGTCAAATAAATGACATAAATTATATCAATATTTACTGCATTATAATGTATTTGCATATTATTTCTAAATTGAGTCACAATTAAACAAATTTTAAAATAAATCAGTTCTTTAAATGCATTTAAGCACAGCTAAAAACAATTTGCATCAATTTGTTTATCGGATTACTCTTCAAAGTCATATCCAAAATAAATTCTCAAGATTGTAATTTTAATTTTCATTACTTGGCTTACATAGACTTTTATAACTTATTCTTATTTACTCGTAGTTATAAATTCATTAATTATGAGTGAAAATGATTCAAATCAGAAAAAATCTTCTTTGAAGAGTAGATACAAAATGATGTCAATTAATGATAGATTGAAGTTATATTTAAGATTAATTGTTTATTTGATATGTATTTTTGGACTATTTTACGAAGTATTCCAACTATTGACACAATACAGAAGTGGACAAACACTTATTGATATGAAAGTTGAGAAAACAATTTTCAACAAAATACCTGCGCTTACTATATGTTACCCGACATTCATTTCAATGGAGAAATCATCAAAATTGAATCGACAAATGAAGATATTTTTTAATAAATACAAATATTCGATGAATAATGTGAATGAAAATGATTTCAATAATAAAAGTTTGCGAAAAGTTTTAATAAATAATTTTATAAAGAATTTTGTCGAAAACCCTTATATCTATAATTCACCAATTTATGAATTATTCGATACAATGAGTATTCCTTTTGCACAACCGATTCGACCGTTTCATCGATTTAACAAAATCAATAGAAATCGGTTTGGATTATATCAAAACCGTCTAAAAGGATATTCAATAGAAATTGAAGCAAAAGGAACGGTTCATAACGCCAGTGATAACCAATCTATTGAAGAGATATTGATAAGTGATTTAAATCCAATCGAGTCATTGATCATGAATTCAGTAAATAATGATTTCGGGAAGAAATGCTTCACTTTTTTCAGTGATTTAAGCCAAAAGTGGAGACAATTTAAAATGCAATTGAATTTGATTTCAATTCAAATAAATCATAGAAATAATTGGTTTCCGCCAAACATTTTCGATGATTTTCATGAATCGCTATATTTTTCAATGCATTCTTCAAACCTAATCCCAGACTTTTATGCGGAGGACAACTATATTAGACTTATTGACGGTTATTCTCACAGAATTATATTCTCTCGAATCGAAACAATACTATTGCCTCCAAATTATTCCACAAATTGTCGTAAATATGTATTAAATAATAGAAGCGATGAAAAAATGAGAACCGATTGCATAAATCTTTGCGCAAATAAGGAATTGCAAAAACGTTGTGCTAATTGTGTGTTCAGAATCGGAACTATTATTAGAAAAGAAGTTTTCAATTATTATAGAAATAAAAGCTTTTGTCCGAAAAATAATGAAATTGACGGGTGCTTTGAAAAGAATAATCCAAAACTAAAATCATTTTGTGAAGAGAACTGTCAAAACGAATGCCATAAAGAATTTTTTGATTTTGAAATTCTTGAGAAAACAAAATTACCAATTAGTTCGTGGGATAAAACGACTCGAGTGTTCATTTCACACAATCGATTGCCCGATCAAGTGATTGAACACTTGCCAGAAATGACATTCATATCATTCATTGCAGAGTTCGGTGGTTTGTTAGGCATGTGGTTAGGACTGTCTGTGTTAGCAATACTGGATTCTATACATAAAATTTTAAAGTCTTGTGTTTAAATGTTTATAATATTGTTTTGTGTTAATAAAATCAGCAATTTATCAAAAGTAGTCCATGTAAATTTACTCCAATTAAACAAAGATCTAAAAAGAATTCATCTTTTTTTGTGAATGTTTCCATCAGAAACTGAAAGGACTTATTTAGGGATGGCCCAAGAACTCAAAGTTAGGAGGACAGTATAGGGTACTGATAAGCAAAGCCCGTATTTGGTAACTTTTTAACAATTGGAATGATACCAAGTATTTAATAAAATAAATTCAACAAGCAAGGAGTGACATAAAATATATTTTATTACATAATTGAATTAATTTTATTCATTGATATTCAAAACAAATCAAAAATCACTAATAATCCTTATCAGTCATTTCATATATACTGAGCTTAAGTAAAAATTTCCACAATATTCTTTCAATACAAAACACGTGTTAAAGATTAAAATAGTTTTAAAACATTTTCGTTTCTGTATTGAATATATTGATAATATTACTGTTGTTTTATTTGAATATTTGAAATATGTGTTAAAAGTGTATAAAATCTATAGTAAATATAATTTTAATATTTTGTTTTATGTTTTCATTCATTCAGTCATTTAGAAATTGTGTTTGAGAAAAAACAAACAATTAGCAGAATTTATAAATAGAACTGAATTAAAATTCTGTTATGCCCCTTTAACAACAATAAATGTTGAAAGGAGTTTTCAACTTTTAATACAATTTTTACTGATAAAAGAATGAGTTTATCACCAGAGAATCTCGAAAAATTACTTTTTTTAATTTTAATAATAATATTTTCTAATTTGAAAATTTTTGAATTTATGTATTATTGTTACTTTTTTAGTGATTTTTGATTTGTTTTGAATATCAATGAATAAAATTAATTCAATTATGTAATATAATATATTTTATAAGTCATTCTTTGCCTGTTGAATTTATTTTATCAAATACATATCATTCTAATTGTTAAAAAGTTACCAAATACGGGCTTTGGAAATGAGTGCTAAAAGAATTACCAAAAAGTCAGAGTTTTTGAAAGAAATAATGCAGGGATTGGAAGGACAGGAACGACAGATATTCAGTGATAAGTATATGAAGTCATATATGGATTGGCGACACAATGGACTGTCCAGTGATCGCAAAGTCAGTCATAGATTACAAAACCGTTTGTTTTGTCATTTTTTCATATCTTTTATATACTCCTTCTAATATCTCGTTGGACTGTGTTTATGGTATCGGCGCAAGATTGCCTTCTGGTTGTTTTAGTTGAACAAGTGGTCAAATTGAAGAACAAACATTCTACTTTCAATCAAATTTATAAATTTTGAGATTAGTATTAGATTCAAACAAATGGTCGTGGTAAAATGAATGTCATTTTGAAAAAAAGTTGTGCACTGGTTTTGAAAGTTTAGATAATAGCTAAACCAAATTTAAGCAATTTAAATTTTAACTTTTCTTCTTAATTTTATAATTTAGTTATTTATTTTTAATAATCTTGCAATAAATTAAAATATTTAAAAATTCTGATGATTTTAACAAGTTAACAAAATTTTACTATTTCAGTCATTTATCAATATATTTTCATACTTTAAATTTTAAATTTTTTGTAAAATTGTCCTTTAATTTTTTGATCTATACCTCCATAATTTAATAAATTAGATATGTTATTGTATCTTTGGACGAACAAAGTGTGCTTATAATTGAAATAGCCACTTTTCTGTTTCATTGAATATAAAAATTGAAAAATTTATTTTTAGCAGTAGATATAGTAAAGTTCATCACCGTGCTACAGATCCAAATATACCAGTAGTAGGGTATGGATTTCAGGCGTTTAGGTCACGCCTACTTTGACACGCCTTCGACCAATCAGAGACGACTTCCGGTATGACGTTACTTCCTGTTTAGAGCAGGACATTTAAGCAACTCCCTGTCAGCTGTTGAAGGGGTAGGAAAGGGGGAAAGCAAATATCCGGGGGAAAGAAAGCGGGAAAGCAAAACAGGTGTTCAGGAGGGGTAGGAAAGAAGGAAACAAACATAAATGACGTTTATAAATTAAAACTATTAAAATATGAAATTATTAAATAATTAATAATTAAAATTAATAAATAATTAAAATTAATAAATAATTAAAATTAATAAATAATTAAAATTAATAAATAAAATTAAATTAAATCTAAATTAAAAACTAAATTAAAAATTAAATTAAAAACTAATTTAACAATTAAAAGTAATTAAAAATTAATTAAAAAATTAACAATTAAATATTGTTGAAAATACATCCACCCGTCATGCGTAGTTAATTGCGTTCACTATATTAAAACAAAGCGTACGCAATTAATTTCACATATAACTGGTGAATATAGGATAAGTTGTTGACCGTTGGCGGAGACATAGCGTCACACATACGTTAGGGAAACATTGAGCAAACGTCACATATGTCTTAGCATTATAACATAGATGAATATACTATAGCGGAGTAGAGCATTTCCTCCCTTTAAGCCCCACGCCCTGATTCATTCGATCGGCCAATAGGAATATAGGCTGACATCACACAATTGGAAATGGATATGAATACTCATTGTCTAAAGGCTTAAACATCTGTTCTCACTAACGTCACAGGAAGCGGATATTTTTGCAAATAGCCTAAAGGCTTCAACATATGTGCTCACTAACGTCACAGGATACGGATATACAATAAATACAATGGCATCAGCCTAGTCTTTAACATCTGTTCTCACTAACGTCACAGGAAACGGATGTATCTTCAACAGGTGTTCACTGAATGACATCACGGATTTATGTCAGCAGGAATGAAGTGACGTCAGCGCATTCCTGACGTCACTGAATAAATGCTGACACCAATTATATCATCAATAATAGATGAAACGGATATAAATGAAATCAGAGTATACGTCACATAAACGTTAACGGAAAAAGTTGATTAAGGGGAAAAGAAAGGAGGAAAATAAACATAAATGAACTTCAAAAATATATTTAGTCATTTGATGTTAAATTCATTTTTTTAATTAAAATATATGATTAACATACAATTTTAAATATTATTTCATTTATGAATAACATTAAATTATTTAATAATTTTTAATCTCATTATCCTTTTCATGCGTCTTTAAATGCTTCGATAACTTGTCACTACGACAGAACTTTTGATGACATATTCCGCATTCATACTTGTAGTTGTCTATATCCATATGGATTTGCTCATATCTTCTCAGCATATCTGATCGAACGAAACTTTTGTCGCATGCTTTGCATCTATATGGCCGCTCACCAGTATGGGCAATAATATGTGCCTTAAGATGAGATGATTTACTGTATTCTTTACGGCACTCTCCAAAACTGCAAATATGTCGCTTCTTTTGAACTGATTTATTCTTTCCCGATTCACAATTTAAACATTTACAACTGTAGCGCTTTTTTGGTAGTTGTAAATCTCTCGGAACACTTTCTGAAGATATAACTATTACTATAATAAATGTATTCACGAGAATGACTTCACTCCTTCACTAATGGAACACAAATGAATACTAAAAACATATACTGATCGTAAAGACACATTTCTTAATGGCCACGTTTCTCTGTGTCATTTTATCATCCAATCACATAAGTCACACAATAGGAAGCTGATATGTATGCATATAGCCTAAAGGCTTTAACATCTGTTCTGACTAACGTCACAGGAAACGGATGTATACATATATATTAAATACAATTATATCAGCTTATATACGTCACACATACGTTAGTGTAAACATAAAATATCTCACATGTGTCAGCGGAAACATATAGGATAGAGTCACATATACGTTAGCTGAAACAGCTGCTGATGAAACGTCACACATACGCTAGTGCTATAGGATAACGTCACAAAATATACATTAGCGCAATAAGACGGTCAATAGGAATAAATTTTCTTATATACGTCACACATACGTTAGTGTAAACATACAGCATAACTTCACACATACGATAGGATAGTGTAGAGCAAACGTCACACATACGTTAGGACATATAAGAAAACGTCACAAATACGATAGGAAAGCATATATGATAACGTTACACATTCAAGCTAGAGTTCAAAATTTTCAAATTCTTACAGAATTTAATTAAAAATGACATACTTTCGCATTATTTACCATAATTTAGAGAAATTATGTGATTTTGTACGAATTTAACATAATTTGGCCAAATTGTGGTAATTTTCTCATAATTTATATAAATTTCACAGATTATAGCAAAATCAGAGTCTCCGCCGTCGTTTTCCAAAACCAGCTGGGGTGGTACCTCGCGCAGTGTCTATAGAGGTGTTCGGTAAAAACACTATGTATTTCGGGCTGGAATGGTCCTCTCCCCTCCGCTTTCATATTCCTGCTGCTGACATACATGAGTTGATTCGTAACTTTTATTTTAAGATTTCAAAATAATTTAGAAATACAGAGATATTTTCATACTTGTTTATATCAGAAAGACGATGTCAGTAATTTATCGAGTATCAAGATATTTCAACGCGATTATAAACATAAATTAATTTTTTTTCTAACTGAGATATTTAGAGTTTTTCATGTTCAAAAATACAATAGTTTCTCGCAATTTGTCTAACAGTTTGAAACTTCTATTACATATATGACAAAAATCATTACGTATATAATGTATATTTATTTTATAGAAATGTTGATAGAATTGTCATGTGCTCAGATTCACTACCATGACCACTGTATTAAATAACAGTCCAATATTTACAATATTTGCAAAAATCAATTTGTTGCCCCAAAAGACTCAAAAATCTAATATTTAACTTAAAGTAAACTAATAGAGCTTATAAAACAACTTTTCATATCATGAGCTTCCAGATTAATTAATTAATTAATTGATGTTTATATACGATTTCTCTTGGGGATGACGAAAGGGAGTTTCAGCCCGGAGTATACTTTATGAATTTGCCCGACACCCCCACTCCTTATCAGTTCTGTTTAAATTCAGGAATATTAATAGAATTATATCAAATTGTGCTATATCTGTTCAAATTTTGTTAATTACTTATAGAAATTCATTATATTTCGAATATATTCTGTCAAATTCCGTTAAAGTGCTGCAGAATTAGTCGAAATTTGGTTAAATTACTTCATTTTTAATTGAGTCCTGCAAGAATTTGACGATGGCGAAATATCCTCCCCTGGGCCCCTATCCAAAATTTGGCAAAGTTTGTAACGTCATATACTGGAATACATCCTCCCCTGCTTTGTCAAAATAAAATACTCCCCTGATAAGTAGTGAAAAAATTATTCAAATATCTTTTGTCGTATCTGTAATTCAATTTTGAAATACAAAAATATAAAACACGCTAGTGCATTAATTATTAAAGTTAGAAGGATATTTTTTATAATATATCATTATAAACATAATATATCTATTTTACATTTATTGAAACAGAAAAAAATTATCTAAACATAATTTTTCGTTTTTTCATCCTCTTTCTTTTTTTCATATTTTTATATTTCATGAAAATACTTTAATTTAATTTAAAATATATGCAAAACAACTGTGAAATCTTTAAATCCCAAATGGTTACAGTATAAGATGAAAAAAATTGGAATATCAATTTTTATAAATTTTTCTCAATAATCATTGGATATTTATACAAAAAAAATCAGAAAAATGCTCAATTTTTATTTGAATTTAGTTTATTCCCTAATTTTGTGATCAATATAAAGAATCGGCAGAAGATTAAAATAATCTGTTAATTAAACAAACAGAAAAAATATATAATTATATTATTTAATAGTTTTAATCTTCAATCCTTACTTTGAATGCTATATTAGATGTCATAACAAACTGTTTTCCACACGAAAAGCCAATCAAATTCTTTTTATTACTAACTCTTTCCATAGCATTGATTAACTGAAAAAAGTAAAATATTTTAATAAAAATTCACCTATTTAATTCACTAAACCTTTAAATATTCCCTGAGCTCTAACGTCCTGTTTCTAATAATTCGAAGCAAAATCAAATATGAATTCTGTGCCTCTTTATTGACTGTGGCTGTCATCAGATTAATACTGAAAGTAGTGATAAATACTTCAAGGAATCCAAATGTCAAAGTGGCCATTAATATAATATTACCACTACTGTTACCGAATAACAGCTCATGCAAAAGTATAAGATTACCAGGTATAGTTATATATATGAAATAGATATAGAATCGACTCCAGAATCTATTGTAATTCTTAATTATTATGCAAATAGTGTTGTGTTGGTTAAGCAATTTGTTTAATTGTTTTGTTGTCCAGAAATCATATTTCAGGTGTTTATTCAATATTTTAAACCGAATTCGACAAAAGTCACAGACAATGAAATATAATAGGAAACTATTGATCATTGGAGGCACTATAGCGTAGCCCAGGGCAAACATCAATGCACTACTGATGATACCATACAATATCATATTTATGAAATTATATGCTTTTATTGAAAAGATTATTCCGACAAAAACCATAAGTACGGGCCCAATATTGTGCAGCACAGGTAGGAATCTAAATATGGAGCGATACTTTCGGCGAAACTGTTTTACTTCTTTTTGATCATTCATTCCCATCGATATCACTGATTGAGTGCTATTGAAAGCACCTATTATTCTAAGCCATTCATAACTGTTATCATTACTGAAATTAAATATAAAGACAATTACAACCGAAACAAATGTGAATATTATTTCGACTAAATATAAGAATTCAATATTTCCGCCGACAAATTGTGTTACATCACAATAATAATTAGGTACCCGTCCATTCTGGACAGTCAATAGACAGACAATATAATAGATTAGATGTGTTAATCGCCAAATCAAATGTAAATATTTTTCGCTCGATTTTCTATATTTCTCAACAACTAATTTATCGTTAACTTTGAAATCACAAATCAATCCAAACTTATTTAATGATAAGATAAACGATTTATGCGATGAATCGTATTTATGATAATTTATAAATTGATTTCTAAAATTGTGTCTCATTTTAATTGTGATATCAATATTAAAAATTCAATAAAAATATTTAACAATTATTGTGTTTAAATTATTTTCAAGTTGTATATCATATGATTAATAAAGTTCGCTTGTGTTACGTATAAATAAAATTCTTTACGTAATGTACACGAAGTTAAACAAATATAGCGAGGGGCTGTCATTCATCTATAGCTTATATAGAATATAATCTTTTTGATTTTTTCATTTATTCAGCTATATTTTAAATCATAGGAATCATCAATATTAAGCTTGTTTTCTAAATATTAAAATGGGTTTATAATAACTTACCCCTTCCAAGTATTTTTAAACAATATATCCCTTATTAAGGTAAGCATGGTTATCACTGAATTTGTTTAAGATCAGTTTCACAATAAAGTTATCAATATAAATCAAACTTTTTCAAAAGAAAATAACATAGCATGAAAAGCAGCACCAAAGTACAATCAGTTCATAACAAATGATACAGAGGAAAGAACATATGCACGATGATTTTATGATAGGTTTAGTCTTTAACAATGGAGAGCAACGAGAGTATACCGTAAACTCTAATATTAGAACCTGCAAAAGTATGGCCTTTACATGAAGTTTCTATGACAACAATAGAAATACTGATCATAAATCGACTGAAGTGATGTCATTGAAACTTCATGTAAACACCATATTTTTGCTGTTATATGATATACGTTTGCTACACATCGCCGGTCTCTACTATCGGTAATAGTATTTTACTGTATTTAAAATAAAGTTATTGCTTTTTTAACTGAACTCGTAATATAAGGATATTTTCAACTTAATGTGGAGTTGTTTAATCTTTTAATCCCATAAATAGTGTAGAAATATCTAATCCTCACAACTTGTTTCAAACCACTTGATAAGGAAATGCGCCAAAACATTTGGGTTCTCTCTCTTTATTATATTCTCTATATTATTGTGGTTTCAAGTCTTTGTTCAAAAATAATTGTCATTTTATAAATTATATTTCTTTATAATTAATTACTAAAATTATTGTGAAAATATAAGTGATTTAAATCGACACAAAAATGCAATTCATTTGAATAATAATTATTTAGTTTTTTAAATAAGTGTTAAAATAAAACTCTATTTTTGGATAATTTAAAAAGACATCAATTAATTCATATAATAAAGTGTTTAAATATAGAAGTGGTTTAAATTATGGCAAATATTAGTCCATATCATTTACCTGATCACCAAAAACAATTTATAATTAATATTCATTTTGAAGTGAAAAATGATATAAAAAACATTTGGTTCACAAATTATAAATAAATCCTTTAATTTTCATTTTAAGTTCATATAAATAAAATTCAACTCTTATAAATTGTCCCAAAACTTATATTCCAAAATGTAAGGGTCATGAAAACTATTTAATTTTTAACAACAAATAATCGGAACTTATCAAACAACTCCACATTAAGTTGAAAATATCCTTAGTACTATTATAATACAAAATATTGTACCCTTTGCATGTCACGTGATAAAAACAGGCATAAAGGAAATCACTGGTTATATTGAATAAGTTATTAATTTTAGTAAAAATTCAGACAGCGATTTCTCTTTACCCTATAAAGCACATTCATGTTAATTATGCTTATAAATTGCATTTTAGCATAAATTATGAATAAACTTCATTTGAAAGTATTATTTACGAAAAAAAAGTTTTAATTAAACTTAATTTTTCACGTACAAGTATTTCTATTGAAAGCAGGGTAGCCAAGGAAGTATATCCAAAATACAAATCCTTCCTCGAAAACCCCGTGATTTTTTTGAGCGTAAGAAAGTTTTTTTTTATTTTAACCTTTCCTCCCATTAGCATATTCCGAATTATGCATAATATTATGTAGGGGTGGACAATGTGGGGTATAGCCAAAATACCCCGCCCCCCACTGTCTTCGAAAAATGACCACAATGCCCTCATTTTGCCTCTATTCTCATTTATATGAAAGTGAAAATGAAAGTTAGGCTGAATGTGATATTACTTATAAATTATAATAATTTAGAATTAATTGATATTTAACTAAATGTAATATATATTTGTAATTTTTATAAAATTCATCAATTAAACTCAAAATGGTTATTTAGGATTGAATTATGAATAGTAATTGTTACAACACTAATTCAAATATATTCTAAACTAGTTCAGGTCACTTTGATGTATTTTGGGTTTTTATACTTCTTTGTGATTTCGAATAATTAAGTTCATTTCATTGCTTTAAATTCTCAATGAAATCTAATGAATTTTCAGCCCCATTAAAATTTCAAAAATATTCTCCTTAAATGAATTCCTAAAATTGTCAGAAAAGAAACTTAAGTTTATTGTAAGGAATGCCCTCTAAACCCTTGAGCATCTCTGGTGTATTGTTTTTGAAATTCATTTTCAATAATAATTAATTATTTTTTTTCAATTTATATTTAAACACATTTCCAATAGTTTTAAAATAAGTTCAAATAATCCTTATATTAATCATGTTTTTAATCTTTCGTTAGACTCGACAAAGAAGTTAAGCGATGTGTTAGACTTGGAATTCAAAGAAGACGGGGCTCTGTCTCGATATAACCCCGAAGGTGTAAGTGCTTTAATTAGTTACTACCCGTTAATGACATCATTAAGTTTTTATAATTTATACTACAATTGATTGCATTTTATTATTATTTTTATAAAATAAAATGCAAACAAAACGGGCGAATGACAGGACATGGATCTCGAGGGCTTTCAACGATTTATGGATTTATACTTAGAGGTCGAAACACCGCGAGAATTGATTAAACGACTATTTTTATCGTTTGTCAAGAAAACTGTTTCGCCTATTAATAAAATAAGTGTTGGAAAACATTGCGTTCCCTCACAATCAGTTCCAGAAGGAACCAAAATGCTCACAGTATGTAATGGACATGTATTGTCGGATTCTTAGATTCTTATTGTTATTCATTTATTCAAATCATATTATTTTATTCTATACTGTAGTTACGTTTTTTTACATGAGTTGCAATTTTTTTTCTTTTTATTTTGTTTAAACTGAATAAATATATTTTTATTTCATTTGTTATATAATTTATATAATCAATACATTTGACGTTCCCTTAAATCCGATAATTATGTTCTCAACTCTTATACTATAAATTATATACAGCCGTCCAGATTTTAAAGCTTCCACCATCTCCGGCCTTTTTTCAGTTGTCCATATTGTTAATCAATAATGTTACAGTTGTTAATATTTGGTAATTCCACCGGAATTAGCAATTACATTATTATATCGTTTTTTCATCGATAAAACTAA
>JAQFXN010000639.1:0-19878 GCA_034693365.1 Liacarus xylariae | reverse complement strand
TAAAACTTCTCCAATGGATAACAAGTGTTTGCGCGAAAAGGTTTCTAATTTTTGTTAATTTAGATATAATTCTGTATGAAAAAGTCCAACAATTCAAATGCCGCCTCCCCCCCCCCCCCCTTATTCCGTAGAGTTAATTAATTGTTTCATAAAATTATATAATAGATTGAAATACAAACGATTTCCGAAAGAATTATTTCAGAAATTGTGAATTATTACACCAATTGTGTTATATTGCAGTGAAGGTTATATCAGTTCATATACAGCAATATTGTAGTAATTATTATTGTATTATTATTTTTATTTAAATAAAAGCAACTAGACATTTACAATCTCTTTCTACTATCTTTAAGATATTTGTTTCCTTAGAATCCTTTCTGTTGTTAATTATGTATTCATAAACTCCCCTGCTTTAAAATTAGAAATTTTTCATCTCTTCAATATTCTGTAATTCAATAAAATATTTTGCTATTTTTGTCTTCACTTTTAAAAAAATAGATTTCCTCTTTCACATCCATAAGCAGGGGTAGCCGAAGGCAGGTAGCTAAAATATAAATATTAGGAATAATGCACTACACAATTGTACTAGTTCCATTTGTACCAGGGGTCGACAAGGTCGACCGAGTTAGGGGGTATAGAAGGGGTATTTTGAGAAAATTTTTTGAAAATGGCTAGGGGAGAGGTATAAGAATTTTCAAAATCTGAAAAATGCACAGGGGAGCAAGGTAAAAATACGAATTTTGCAAAATCTCAAACTCACGGGGGGGGGGGTATTTAGGCCCTTGGCGGACCCTGATTTGTGCTATTGCGACTTGAAATAATTAGGTAAGGTTAAGTTATTTTATGTTAGTTTAAGTTACACTAGATTAGATTAAGTTTAGGTTGGATTAAATTTAGATTAGATTATGCTAAGTTATTTTAGGTTAGTTCAAGAGGCGCTAATACAAATGGGACTTGTATATATGCTTCTAGTACAAATGGGTTTAGTACAAATGGGTGTGATCCGTGCAGTACAACATTTCCCAGAAATCTCATCGTCAAAGCTCATTTCCCAGAGTTTTTGAATAAAAATGACAAATTTAGTATTTTTGTTGTCCCAGATATTCCACAATTTTGTCGAATTACATCCTTGAAATAAAGGAATACAGAATACTAAAGGCATAGAAAATTATATCTGCATGCTGTTTTGATTTCTAAAATGCACCCCTCTAGGTGCTCTATCCCTCTATAAGGTTTGCCAAACGACGTTATAAATTTAACTTAAACGAGAGAACTGAAAAGGAATTATGGAAAGGTAATGTACTTCTTTCAGAGTCAATTTAATAAAATTAATATTTGGCCATTTTCTCCGGGAGGCATCTACTTTGACTAGTGCCAGTTGAAATAGTCAGGTAAGGATATATTAAGTTTGAACAAGTTAAGTTAAACTTTGGTTAGGTTAGGTTGAGTTAAGTTAGGTAAGTTCATGTAAGATTATTAATATAAAATCAAACTCCTGACCTTTTAAAAATGCACAGTTGATAAGTCAGTTTTTTACTGTTATTTAATGTAATTATAGTATTATAGTTGACTAATCTGGGAACGTCAGCAGGGGTAGCCAGACTCGGCCGGGGAGCTATTTTGAGAATATTTTTTTCAACAAAATCAGGAGGGAGTATAAAATTTTTCAAAGTGGCACTAGTTAAAGTGGATGTATTCCGTTTTCTCCAAATCTGCAACAAGGGGAGAGATTATCTTGCGAGCGAACTAAAGATGTCTCAGCCAAAATCACATGGAAATATTCCTGGCTGTGCTCCCTCTGGGTACCCCCTGGCATGGACAATACTAGGCATGTCCAATGATCTCAAAGTCAGAGGGATATAGAGTATATAGGGTACTGATAAGAGCCAAAAAGATCACAGGAGGAATAGGGGGTATTTTAAATCACCAAGTTCGTGCAAAATTTAATTAAGAATGACGTAATTTAACAGAATTTCAACCAATTCTGTAAGATTTTAATAGAATTTGACAGAATTTAGGCAAAATTCTGTTATTTTTCTAAAAATTTACAGAATATTCTTAAAATAACGCCTTCGGAGCCACTTTCTCAAAATTTATAGAGGGGGATCCTAATCTTTTTATCACAGGAGGGTATTTTGGTCATTTTTCGAAGACCCGTTTTTCGTATTTTGGCTATACCCCTCATTGTCCACCCCTAGTATTGGTTTTATCAAAATGTCCATCAGGTTATTCCGAGCTGTGATGTCACAAATCTGCCAAATTTTTGACAGGAGATCCTGGAGATATTAAGCAATCAAATTCTTACAAAATTGAATTAAAAATGACGAAATTTAACAGAATTTTAACTAATTCTGCAAAAGCTCATTAGATTTTAGTAGAATTGTGATGAATTCTCTAAAAACTTAGCAAAATTGGACAAAATTCTAATATTTTTCACAGAATTTATACAGCTCCTTCGACGCAATTTCCTGAAAATTGCTATAGGAAGAGGTACCTTGCATCGAGCTTATAGGAGTATCCGGCTAAAATGTCAGGGAGTATTCCAAGCTGTAATTCCTTTACACATCCCTTATAGTATAGAATCTAGACTTATTAAAATTAAATGGTAAGTAGGAGTCAGTAAAATAGAACTCATGTAAGTAATATGTAATAAGTTATAAGTAATATGTTCTTTAAGGGGCAGAACTGTTTGACTACAAATATACGTGACCCGGAAAGGTTAAAAATGGTCATAAGGGCAGAACATTTTAATAGATATTATTTAAGTGTAATTACTAGCTGTTGTTAAAACAAGTAAGAATGCCAGTATTTTGCCACTAATGAATTACGACATATTTTTAACCCTTCCGGTCACGTATTTTTATATTAATGCTGTTGTACAGTTCTACCCCTTAAAGAACACTGAACACTGACGCATTACTTATATATTGTAAATATGAGTGCATATTATTTCTCTGTTGGCATCTTGTTATGTGCTTGATTAAACTATACACTTTACCATAACTTATGTTTATGAAAATAATTTATAATCAATAAATTTAACATAGTTAACATAACCAAATAATTATTAAGTAATGACTTTATTGTAAATCTTCAAACTTAGTACCAGACATTAATAAACTTATTAGCCTTGAGCATTATTGTCCCTGAATTCTTTTTATTGAATATGAAATCGTAGCCCAACTGGTTAAGGATGAAGTCATAAAAAGGATGTTTTAAATGGATAAAACCAATTAATATTTAGTGTTTACAATAGAATAGTAATGTTTGAAATCTATTGGCAATAATCACGTATACATTATATGCCCCATGAGTTAGAATACTAGTGCTCCCACTCTTGCAGTAGATATTGATAAAAACAAATGCCTTATATTGTGAAGAATTGCCATATATTATAGAGAGAGTAGGAGTTAGACTCTAACTGTTATAGTAGTGTATGGAATCGTATTTTGTAAAATATCTCCATTCATGTTAAGTATCACAAGTGAACGAACATAACTGTGACTGAGTTATACAACTTATGCCATTTCGGGTAAGAGGGCTTATGGCCTATATATATGCCATAATATACTTGACAAACATTATTCTATTAAAACATGCATAGACTAAATGATTGAATGCATTGTTTAAATTATACTTACATCAGAGTTAAGGAATTCGAGAATATTAAAATAAAATTACCATATTCAATATTAATGTTAGCTCAAATTATTAAATACACTATATAAAGATTTAAGTATTAAAAAGTTGAAAATTTAAAAATAGTTATTTGATAATTGAAAATAATATGAAACTAAAGAAAAATCTATTGAAAGAATTATATAAAATTCTTGTGGTCTTTAAAATATCGATAAAAAATCTTAAAGTTTTTAAAAATTCTGTATAGTACTATAAACAAAAGTAAAACTGATGAAATTAAATTCCAAAGTTTAGTCAATAGAATCTAAATTTTAAAAAATATAAACTTTAAGATTATTAAACTTTTTCTTAATCCAACTTAAATAAAAATAATTTTATTTAATTCTTATTGTTTTCTAAGTTAATAAAATTCTTCATAACTACAATCTAAATATAACTACTGTAGTTATTGCTGTCTTTTTTTCGATAAAATTCTAGGATTTAAAACGAGAGAATATGTTGATAGGGATCGGAGTTCAGTGAAACTGTAATTTAATTTGTAATCGATTTCAGTGATATAAGAAGTCAAACACCTATATATTGAATTCTTAAGCGATGGAACCAATGCCACTCATTAGAAACAACTATCCAAATATAGAAATGGCCACAATGTCTCCTGAAGAAAGTGAATGTTTGAAAGAGAGGAGAATATCTGATTTTCTTCTATATAGTCTCTTAACATACATAACGGGTCGGTCTCTCATTCAATTCAATTGAATATCAAACTAAAGACTAAATAATGGATTACTAAAAGAAAACTATTTTCCATTAGCCCTCGCTATTGCCATAA
Organism: Liacarus xylariae; assembly: GCA_034693365.1. NCBI lineage: Eukaryota > Metazoa > Arthropoda > Arachnida > Sarcoptiformes > Liacaridae > Liacarus > Liacarus xylariae. Next base: position 15,410 of record JAQFXN010000639.1, on the reverse strand, counting down.
TATTTCAAGTGATTCTAAAGTTTTTGGAGTCAAAAAATAGTTCAAACAAGATATGCAATAATCCAAAATTAAAGGTTAAGTAGGTTTTGAATTTCATCCAGCGATGTGGAAGGGGGGGGGGGGTCCAGCCCAGAATACCTCCCTAGCAAGATTAGTGGATAACATTACGTCTAAGGACAGATACCCATAAACTTTGAGAAAAAAGTAGGAGAAAACATAAAAAAAATGGGAGAAATGCCAAAATACTCCCCTCCGTGGTGTTTTGGACCTTCCACATCCCTGATTTCAACTAAGTTTTGACAAAATAAATAAAAATCTAAATCGATGTCTATCTCTATAGAGATTAAAATGTTACACAAAGGAGTTGATGTCAGGCCAATCAACCTGTGCAAAAATTTTTGTAAGTATTGTTTTTTTGGGTTATTTTTCAATATAATGTACAGTATATACAAAACTGAAATTTTGCTTTAATTCATTGATTGATTCATTTTATTGAACCCCTATTTCAAACGAATATACTATTGTATAATTGAATTATGCAAATGATTGCTCCAATTGTTCATCTCATGAGACATGTCTTTAGTAATTCTGAATTCAAAGGCAGAGTTGAATAGAACCCGTAAAAAGAGCTCATAGCTATCCATTTGCTTCAATGACACTACTGTAGAGTTAATGTATTTTCTTAAACAAATAGCCTCTGTTTCTACTCATACGTCAGTACGTGTTTCTGTTCAACGATGCCATCAATTGTGCACTAAATATAGACAAATTGACAAAAAAATATTATAAAATATTTACATAAAAAGTTGAAAAATTGAAATCTACTCTATATCTCCTCTTAGGCTTTGTCCACATTAACCATGCCTTTTATCTCCTTCATTGTGTTCTTAATCGAAGCCAACATTGGTATTGTACTCTTCCGATCAATTATATGCTGAAGATATAAATCGCCAAACTTTAAAAGCCATACAATAGCTTAAAAATTAAATAAAACTAGTACAATTATTTCAGATGGTTTCTGATATAGTTTTTAAAGTCAGTTAAAATGAATTTTTCTAATATTTAGTAAAAATAATTGAAAATATAATTGATTTAATGTTTTTGATTCTGCACTTAGTATTTTGTAATTAAGCAAAATTTACAAAATATCATCTCTAACTTTTAAAATGAATTTTAATTTTAATAATTTCTATCATATATCATCTTTAAGTTATTGTTCTGGCTACTTTAAGTTTGGTCTCAATGTTAATGTTTGATTTTCAATATTTCAAAGAAATTACTATAAACAACTAATTTTTAGATCAATTTCATGGCATAGAAAGGTGTATACGATTTGCCGATAATATTCTGTCACAAATAGATTTGGTTCTAAATATATACTTTATCTTCTATTTTATTATTCGGGTAAAACACAATTGAAATGTGTTTAGATTTTATATTAAAATTTTCAATATATATTCAACATTTCAATAGTTAATCTCGAGTTCAAATAAAATTTGGTTTTTATTTGAAATCTATTCAATTGTGGATTTTCTAACTATTCCACCCGCATTCGGTTCACTATATTTGGACAGGACATGGATTGGTATAAATAATTATATGCATTAGTTTTTCTAAAGAAATATTAAAATATTCTTAATTCTATGATAGGCTTTAAATTTGTTCGCATTGCTATGTTCTGGCATTTAGCAGATGTATTGGTAAAGTTCAATGCAATCAAAACATCGCTGATTTTGAATTTCGTCAAGTTAATATCAAGGATAGCAATAATTATATTAGTGGCCGCAGGCTTTATATTTTTGGTAAATATTATTTTCATCCTTTAATACTTTTCTATATGTTTTGATATTTTAATTTCTAAGTTTGAAAACACTGGCGATCCGTTTGAGTATATAAATTCACATCATATATCATATTTGCAATCATTTTATTTTATATTCACTACTATTTCAACGGTTAGTAATAAACCTTTGAATAAATTAATTGTAATTTATTTAAATGGATTCAACAGATAGGAAGTGGAAATCTATGGCCGACAACTAATTTTGGCAATGCTTTTATATTAAGTTTTATTATTATTCTATTCGTAAGAATTTAGTGAATAAATTAGTTTCACTTTTTGTGCTTTTGATTCATTTATTTTATTTTTCAATTTAAGATAACTTTGTTTTGGTTTGTGTTTAATATACTTTATAAGAATCGCTTAATTCGTTCGGATTATTACCAAAACTTCACTAAAGACTCCAAAAAGTAATATTTCATTTGTTCTTATAATTTATAAGACATTCAACAGATTTTCTTTAATTTTATTAATTATTTTCAAAAGATTTATCATTATTTGTGGTCATTTATCGGAATCTAATTTGAGACCAATTCTGGACAACTTTTATCACAAGAAAAGAAAGAACAATAAAATAGAAATAGTTCTTATGGACGAGAAAGAGCCCAAATTTGATGGTATTTATGCGAATATAAATTCTACAAATAGTTGAAAAGACATTCTTATTCTTAGAAACCACGAGTAGTTGTCATTTCAAAAAAGTAAAATATTTTTGCGGATCAGTTCTTAATCAAATCGATTTGAAGCGCTTGCAGGTATAGTAGAATAACAAGCTTTGAATTGTAAAAAATAATCTGACAAATCCAGAGTAAAATATAGAGATCTTATTGAACGCCTATAATAACTTCTTAAGTCTTTTATTAAGTTATAAAAAACCAGTGGTCTATGACTTATTTAACAAGCGATCAATATATTGGATACTTATCAACGATCAAACTTTTAACTATTATTACTGTATATTATATTTATCTGATTTTATACTATAATAATCGATCAAAATATACACTACCTTTGTTTTCATTAGAATAAAATTGCAAATTCCTTAAAAATATATTTAAATATAGAACAGAGAATATTCTGTGGGTTTAGAGTCTCGTTATATATTGTGAAAGACTATATAAATGTTGATTTTGGTTGCAATTTAACCCAAGTTTGAGCAAAGTTTGATCTTTAAGTTGATATATTGAGCCTCTATTCTACACTATTCTTGTAAACTATGATATTCTACTTTATTGTGTTGGTTAGGCTCATAAAGCAGACAAATGTCTGGTATTGACGAACAGATATTCTAAAGACATCGATTGGACGGATGCCTCCGCTATAATGCGTGTCATCTCTATTAAGAATTATTGCAAAGATATTGAAGTAAATGAAAAGCAAATAATTATTTTCTATTCACACAATTTATATTCTATTTTTGGTTTCTATAAATGAAAGTTTACTTTTAGATTATCGCACAATTGATTGGATCGCAGAATAAATACTATTTAAACCGAATTCCCGATTGGAATCCAAATAAAGGTCAGCTCTAAGTGTTGTTAACAAAGTATTTAATTTGAAAAACTTCTTGTTTTATTGTTTTAGGCGATAGAGTTGTGTGTATTAGTGAAATAAAGTTGCGAATTATTGGTTCGTCGTGTTTAGCGCCCGGACTCAACACACTATTGACTAATCTTATTAGCCTTAAAACACATGAATCGGTGAATAATTTCGTTTCGATTGAATTCAATATTATAGTCATTATTGCTCTTTTGCCGGAAATTTGATTATTTATAAAAATGTTTTCTCTATTTTGATTCAGAATAAGAATAAGTCTGAGGACTATAAAGATTATTTGAGCGGAACTAAAATGCAAATATTTACACAAATTCTTAGTCCGGCCTTCGATGAAATGACATTTTCACAAACGGTTGAATTGTGTTTCACTAAATTTAAAATACTTTTGTTAGCCATCGAACAGATTAACCAAAAAATGAACCACAGTTTTAATGTATTGATTAATCCTAAACCTGATTATCGAATTGCGAAGAATACAAAAGCATATTTCATAGCAGACGATAAGGATTCAGTCAAACGGTTTGTTGATTTATGAATTAAATGACCAATATTCAAATCTAACAGGGAAGGGACAATTATCCCTTATCAATATTTTTACTTGAATTTATTTGAATTACACATTTACTGTATATTTCTATTATGCAATAATCTACCTTCACAATTTATTTTTATTACTGTAAATTTAAGTGAAAAGTTTAATATACCAAGTATTGAATCCCTATATTGAATTATAGTTCATTATAAAAGTTTCTGTAAAGCATCGGTAGTCCATGCCCGTTTGCCCTAGCGCACATTTAAGAGCAAAATATTTAATTATACATTAAATAAAATATAATTTGATATATTATTTATAATTAGTGTTCGAAGTCATAAAATTAAAATTTTACTCACGTAAATTACATGTTTATAGATTAAAAGTACAAAATTTTATTTATTCAACCAATACAACATTACGATGTCTTGATTATGTTGACTTGTGCAAAAATCAAAACAACTACCCTAAAATAACATGTATTACTCGCACAACTGAAAAATTTAATTTTGCTGAATAAAATAAATTCAATAGATACTACAAGTCACATTAAGAGTGTAACACAGCCGCTAGGGCAAATGTCTGTATTTCAGTATCGGTTGATATGTTGAAACAAAACAATCCAAACATAAATATTTATTAGAAACTTTATTTACAAAGTTCAATTTTAGCTTAATAAATATCTTGAATAAATTTTTAAGAATATTTACAGAATTTTTAAGATTTTTATCTATTTCTATTGGATTTATAATAATTGACATTAGATTTTATTGTTTGCTGATGTCACAAATTTTTCAAACCTTGGACATGAGGTATAAGAAAGGATATTTTGCAATCTGCATTTCTTGAATTTAATTAAAAAAAAGACACACTTTAACATAATTATATTCTGTAAGAATTAAAGTAAATTTCACCATATTTAGCTTGAATTTGACCAAATTCTGTTATTTTTTACAAAATATTCAGGAAACGGCTCCAAATTTATAATGGATAAGGCGGCTTATTAAGAGCCTATAGGGGTATCCAGACAAATCCCCAGAGGGTATTCCAGGCACTACCCTTTCTTTGCATATTCCTTGTTTAGAATTAATTTTGTAAACTGCCTTGATAAATATTAAAAAAATTATGTCATGAAAATAAGCCACAGACTATTGGCATTCATCTGATAAGTGATGTCTCTTTGTTTCAGTGCATTTTGGTATTGCTTTAATTGTCACAACGATATCAATGATATTGAATTGATTGGCAAATGCAAGTGTTTAAGGGGTTTGTATGCAAACTAATTGGAAGTTAATTAAATAAATTATTACGAAATTGAATATATTTTTTATTCTGTTCAGTTGAAGACATAGTAAAGAAAAAGTATGTCCAACAAACAGGTGAATACATGAATGGATTTCGTTTTGAATATTTATAAATAAATTAGTTTTTTGTTTAAAATTCTTTAGGTTTCGATACCGAAGATAAGACAGAAGACAGTGAGTGAATAGTTTGCACTAAGAATTACACTTATGTTAGATATCCAAGTATTTAATATTTCATATCTTCAGTCAATTTACTTCATTTAACGTCACATTCGATTGAAAGAAGTCCTGACATTAAAGATAATAATTCAAAGACATTGAATGAGAAGAAGAAAGAGAAGAAGAAAAACAAAAATAAGAGTAAATCTAAAAGGGATGAGAAGTAATGCTGTATTGGATTTGGAAATAGTTTCAAAATATTTGTTTTGATTACTTATATAAGTGTCAAAAAAAACTATTTTGATTCCTGTCTCTCACTGTTTGATGAGTTTAGAGAGAATTGATTTTTATTCTATTCCTGTTTAGGACCAAAAACCGCAGGGATTCGAGTTCGAGCTCTAGTTCTAGTGATGGCTTACATGAAATACAAGACAAAAAAGAAGTGAACGTAAAAGAGATCGAAACCGAATGCGATTACGATTCGACCGTTTTATATCATTACTGCCCGAAGAGATCAATCGATGATTGTATACTTGAGGCCAATAGTCAGGTATTGAGTGAACTCAATGATCATGTGATCGTTGGTCTCTTTGCATATAAAGATTCACCGCTTATAGGACTCAGGAATTTGTTGCTTCCACTCAGGTTTGATAGAATAGAGTGTTTCTGTTGATCCAGGAATGTCCAGATCATAGAGGGCCAAAAAAGCACCTTAGAATTGAGATATCACCGAAATAATTAATTGAAAGTCTTTTCACACCATTATATGGGGTGAATTAAGGGAGGGGTTTGCAATTTATTGTGTACCTCTAAAACTGAAAAAATCGAAATACTCCTTAACTCAAAATCACAGGGGTATTGGGCGGAGTATTTTGCAATGGCCAAATTCTTGTAGAATTTTAGTAAAAATAGCGTATTTTAAAAGCATCTCAGGGATAGGGAAAGGAAGGAATTTTAGGGAGTGGTATTTTATTTTGGCGAAGCCAGAGGATGTATTTTGGCCTGTGACGTCACAAATTTTGTAAAATTTGATCAGGGGGTCCGAGCGGGGAAGGGGGTATTGCAAAATCGTCAAATTCTTGCAGAATTCAATTAAAAATGAAATAATTTAACGAATTTGACAGAATTTAGGCAAATTATAATGAATTCTGTAAGAATTTAACAGAATCTGAACAAATTTAGCAAGAATTTGACAAAATTCTGTGATTTTTCTAAAATTTAGACAGCATTTCACAGAATATTGTTCAAAAACAGCGCATTCGGCGCCATTTTGTCAAAGTTGCTGGGGGTTATCTCACGAGCGGCCTGAGGGTTATCCAGCCAAAATCACAGGAGGAGTACCCGTGGTGGACCCCTCTTTCACCATCCTTGCAGAATTTCGATTAATTATGAAAGAATTGGACTAAATTTAGCAAACATTTTGCAAAATTCTATCATTTTTTAAGAATTTAAACAGAATTTTACAGAATATTTCAAAAAAATAGCCTTCGGCACAGTATTTTAAAAATTTCTATATAGGGAGGGGTATCTCAAAGTTTCTCGTTTTTTCCTTACCATAAAGGTATTTTGCTCATTTTTCGGAAAAAGGTTGCTCCTTGGTTACTCCTTCCATTGTCTATCCCTAATCTCAAGTCTAAGGTTGCCTCTTTTTGCCCCTCGCTGACCTTTCATATCCCTGGAGTTGATCTGAAAAAAGTTTTAGTTATTTTTCTTGATTTTGTTTTTTGACAGAACTTCTAATATTGATTATAAAGAATTGAAATCTGTTTTAATAGTCGGAAATATAGATTTCCTTAGAAAGGAATGGATTGAAATACAGAATTTCCCAAAACTATATGTTTTCAACGGAACACTACTATCAAGAGATGACTTGAATTCAATTAATCTAATCGTTTGTAATATTTGTGTAATTCTTTCGTCAAATTTATCAAAAGATAATGAAATGAAATTATGCGACAAATTGTCAATTTTGGCCGATTTTAATGTCAAAACATTTACATTCGATGACTCAAAATTCAGAATTATTGGTCAAAAGTCATCTCTACCTACAAGTGTTGAGACAAAGGTATTTGATGTCAATTAAGACAATTAGTTTCCAAATATCGAAACAAAACATTTATTTAATTCTTTCGTTAATTCTGTCTCTTATGGTATGAAAGCCTCCGTTAGAATTGCAAAGAAAGGGGTATTAAAACAAAGTTAATCTGTTTTTTTTTTGGTGATTAATCAGTAATTGTCTGTTCAGTTCTGTTTATGGCCTGAATGTGGCGGTCATTACCGAACTCAACGTTGAAGATAACGCCCGATATCTATACAACGGTTGGGGCGATAATCAAGACATTGCTATCCATCGGAACCAATCATTAATGAGTGGAAATATTTTGGTCAATACATTAGTCGATTCATTAATTTCTTCACTTTATTTCAATTCCGATTACATAAAACTTATCGAATCATTAATTTCTGGCGGTTTGGGCACTGAATTAGACTCGAGTTTATGCGAAACACATATTCTTAAGAGAAAAGCATTAAATTGTGAAACATTAAGACATAGAGATCGTAGTCGAGTCACTCAAATTGGATTGACTGGTCCTCTCTCTGAGTACAGGGAATCAAAATATGGACAAATGTTTGTTAAAGTTCTTAAATCCTATGGAATTCTATGCTTTGGAATCTATAGATTAGCCGACAATTCACTCCCAAATACTCGTTATGTCATAACTAATCCTTCGTCTGATTTCCAGTTAAATCCGAATGATTTGGTATTTATTGAATTTTATACATTTATATAACTAACACAAGGTATACATAGGGTATATGATGAGAGCAGGGATGCGCCAAAATGCCAAGGTTTTTCAGAAACAAGAAACAAAGACAGATTTGGCAATATGTCATGGGTTATCTATGACGTCCCAGAACTATAGTAGCAACTATTTTAGCAAAATCAACATTACCAATTTTTTACAAAGATTAGAATATTATACAGTATTTGAAATGCGCAAAGGTCAAAAAGTCATGGGATATACAGTACTTATAAGAGCCTCAAAGTCACAGCCTCAAATTTTTAGAGAAGGGGAGGGGTATCTCAAAATTGCTCATCTTTTCTTCATCACAGTATTTTGGTCATTTTTCGAGACAGGGGGGAGGGGGTGCATTTGTGCCATTGCGTATCCCTATATTATATTATGCTTGCCATTTACTTATTTTATAGCAAAAATAGCGTAGGTTATCCGGGTATTATATTTCTTAACCAACGATAATTTTCACATTCAAAATAGGGATTGATTTCAAATTCCAGATCTAATTATCAGAATAGAAAATTAGAGGTCACTAATAGAAAGTGCCAGGATAACTTTATACTAATTCTGCTCATAATTTGAATTCTATAATAATTACATAAATATCTGATAATTTTTTCTTTTTAATAGATATTCGCTTTAATACAATTCGATACAAAAATTTAAAATCAAATACAGAATCAAACACTTGTTAAATACGAAAAATACAAACATTGCTAAAACAGAATTACTTGTAATATAGAGGCGAAAGCATTGTTTTGTCAAATTTAGTATAGAATTCTGAATAATTTTGGCACAATTTAGCAGAACTGGAGAGTATTTACTTATATTAATGTAATTCCAATACAATATCATTAATTCATTTGAAATAAAGAGGTAATGACTTTTAGTGGTCGATAACACGGGATATCTATCTCTGCTTTAGAATTAATTATACAATTAGTAGCAAATGTAGCATTGGATGAGTGGATGCATATAATTGGCAATTCATTATTTGATTGTAAGATTGTTTGATTGTTTTGGATCATTGTTGTTGTGTTTTCGGTCTTATTCTAATAATTATACATTTAATGCATAAAAAGTGAAATAATTAAGAAAAATACAAATACTGTACTCTTTTTATGCAATAATTTGTTTTTATTGATAATTCTTTTATTAATTAAAATATTTGAACAAAAAATAAATATAACTATAAAATGAATGTATATTTAAACCAACAAATTGTTTAAACTTTATTCCTGTGTGTCTTCAAATGTCTCGTTCTATTCCCGGCCTCAATGAATGTTCGATCGCAACCCTCGACCGGGCATTTGAGGGGTCGCTCCCCTGTATGAGTCATTAGATGTTTTTTCAATTCACCCCTATGTCTGAATTGACTTTCACACTGAGGCCAAGTGCAGGAGTGCTGCTTCACATGCGAGTGCACTAACATATGACTGAAAACTAAATTACTATAAACTGAATTTAAATATACTCAACAACAGCGCAGACCTGTCTAATAGGCTTTTAGTTGAGGCCTTAGCTTCACATCCGGGCCAAACACAGGCAAACTTCTTGACAGCCGAGTGTTTAAGTAAATGGCCTTTCATTGAATCTATAAAATATTAAGTCTTTTGTAAAAATTAAATTAAATGCTAGAATCGATTGCATACGGGGTTGGATGAGTAGTTCACATCCGGGCCATTCACATCTGGTTCGGACATTGAGGTGCACTGAATTTATATGTCGCCCTAACATTCCACTTTGAGTGTAAGACTTTTGACAGGACGGGTAGGGACAGGCACAGGGCCTCTCTCCAGTATGTCTGCGATTGTGAACTGATTTTCATATAAATAATAAACAATTAATTCAAAACAAAGTTTTGATAAAATGAATACAAATTAAAAACAAATTGAATTCAATTATAGAAATGAAGACAATTATACAAAACCTTTAAGAATTGTCATAACATTTGTTTTGAAGTCACAGCCCTTGTGTTCACATTTGTATTCCTTTTTATGAATCGAATTCATATGCCTTTTGAGTTCCACTGCATTGTCGAACGCGAGGACACACTTAAAGCATTTGAAAAGATGTGTTCGTTTGGTGTGATATATGAGTGCAGACCGACGTTCACACGAATACTCACAAAATCGGCATTTTCTCAGATTTCGAGGTTTAGTATTCTTTTTCTTAATATGCTTTTTAGCTATAATTCAGGATAAAAATCAATTTCAGTCAAATTATTTGAAGAATGCATTTCACAAACGTTTTCTTAGTTTCCAAACGATATCCGGGTGTTTGTCTCTATTGTGTTGTTTGAGTTCATTCGTGTCATTAAATATTAGGCAACATTTGCAACATTTGAAAAGATGTAATCGATTGATATGATCCTTAATAATATATAGACGTCCAGTGCGATAGTCACAAAACTTGCATTTATGCTCGAACTTGTATTTTATTAACTTTTCTTTACTTTTTATTTTCTTAACTATTATTAAATAATTTTCAAAACTATTAAAACTTAATTTCAGTGCATTAGAAGTATTGTAATAATGAACACAACTCTCACTTACTTTGGGTTTGTTTGTTATCCAAATGTGTTAAATGATGTGCTTTTAGAAAAACAGATTCCGATGTTTTATTTGTTTCAAATCAATTGGTTTAATGAAATACCTTTGAATAGAACCGAATCTTCTGTTTTAAATTCGCAATTCTTTTCATTACAGAAATTATAGTTAATGTTCGGGTGCTTTGCTCTCATATGTGTTCTGTAATTTTCCCGTTCGTGAAAACCAGTTCCACATAATTCGCATTCAAAGGGTCTTATATTCAAGTGTTGAGAATTTACATGTCTTGAGAGTCTGTATGGCTTACTATTAGTGTAATCACAGAAATTGCATTTCGTATTCCTCTTCTTCTTCTCCACAACTCTTGTCGCTAAACAAATGATTGTTTTATAAAAACTTTCAATAAATTATATTTAAAACAAAACACTATTAAAACAATTATCTCATTCAATACATTTATAACTAAATTATTAAAAATTATTTTTATTACATATAATGAAATCCTTTTCATTTGGTATTTGAGTCGAACTCCCTTTCCCTTCGCCTTCAACTGATTGTTCGGATATTTTTTCTGTAGTATTGACTGAAAACAAATGTAAATATAATTAAATGAGTCATCGATTTAATTGATGTCAAAATATTTACTCAAATCAATGGGTTTTTCATTTAATTTAATTGACTTTTCATTTATCACTTCCTCTTCACTACTAAATGAGTGATTGTCATCAAAATCATTGATATCTTCTGAACAATCATTTGATTCAATAAGTGTTTCACTAATCTGTGGTTTGTTTTCATTAGTATTTAAATTATTAAAACATTTTTCGCGTAATTTTCTTTTGATTTTCAAAATATTTTCTTTATTTAAAACCAATTCATTCGTGACTTTAGACTTGAAATCAGTTTCAAAATCAGTTAATTTATGTTTAATTTCTTTATTTTCACTACAGTTTCGACAATTAGTCAAACATTTGACCAAAAAATTTCTTTGATTTTGCAATAATTTAATAAATCTTTGGGCGAATTGTAATTCATTTGAAAGTCTCTTATTTTCATCACTCAATTCAATGAACAAATCATTTATTTCTAATTTATTAATATTTTTATTCATTATTTAAATCTAAAAAATCAAAAAATTAGACTTAAATCCGATTTAAATCACAAAACTTGAGACCAAAAACACAAATCAAAACAAAACAGAGAACACATTAGACTCCCTAAACAGGACAAGAAATGATTCCTGTCCTGTCTTCCCGCAATTACAAGACAGTGTCATCCTGTCCTGTCCTGTCCCGCATTATAAAAGTTAGATAAAACCCAGACATTAGATCATATTTTTTGGTAGCATTTTGTAGCTTGTTTATTTCATTAGGTTTTAATAGTTTAAAAGTTTAGATAAATAGTTACAAAATTTTAATTCTGTTCTCTATCGATGAGAGACTTTATAAAATTCTCAAATTTACTCCATTGCCGTCCTGTTCTGGTAATGTTGACAAATATATTGTCTTGTCCTGTACAAGACTAGGACGGGACAGGAAGACAGGACCGGAAACAATGCAAACTCGAGGTCGTCTATTATGGTCTGAACACATGACTCAATGCAATGCATCACATGTTTTGTTGTTTACGTTTATTTGAGTAAACATTAAAAACAAATGTCATTAAAATTGAGTTCATTTTAGTTGAGTTTTATTTAGTGTTTAATTAACTGTTAATTAAATTATGAAACAATTAATTAATAGAAAAGCATTTCATTTAAAAATAAATGATTTGTTTATTGAATTGAAAGAAGAAAATAATAGACTTTTAAATGAATTGAAAACTTCAGACAAATTGAATAAATTATTAGAAAATCAAAGAAATCTATTGATTAAATGTCTTAACAATTGCCTAAATTGTGGCCAAAATGAGGAAATTAAGCATAATTTGAATGATTTGGACATCGCTTACAATCGGGAATTGAATTTCGCGAAAGAATTGGCGAAAGAAAACCAAATAAATTGTAATAATAGTCAACAAAATATGGAAATAATAGTTATGAACACAAAAAAGAAATATAAGAAGAGATTGAAGAATAAGACTATTATTGGAACTAAAGATGAGATAAGAGATGAAAATATTGATAACAAATCCAAATCCAGTAGTAATTCACGTGATTTGGACTCAGATTACGATCCGATTGAAGAGGAATTGATTGAACAAAAGCCAATCAAACCTATAAGTGGTATAAATAAGTCTATTTCTATATTTTTCTGTTGAATCTCTAATTATTTTCTAATAATTAATTCATATTTTAAAGTCATTTATATTTTCAATTAGTCTTCAAAATTGAAATTAATTTTTTTATATTTATAGCGAAAAATTCAAATATGGAAAAGAAGAAAAGTTTTGGCTTTTATTGTAATTTTTGTGATTATTTTAATGTTCACTCCAAGAGAGTTGAGTCGCACATGAATTCAATTCATTTAAATCTGAGGCCATATAAGTGTGACATTTGTAGTAAAGATTTCACTTCACAGATAAATTTGGACAAACATTCAAAGGTTCGCCATTCGAATGAAGCCAAAGAATATTTTTATTGCGATTGGAATGAATGCAAATTCAAGACACAAAGTCAGTCATATATTAAAGGTATTGAGTATTGAATTCAATTGAATTATAAAATAATAAAATAATTCATTTATTATATATGGCTTTTAGAACATCTATTGAGACATTCAGGAGTTAAGCCATTCAAATGTCAGTTCCCTTCTTGTGAACAGAGTTTTGTCGCCAAAAAGGATTTACACTGTCATCAGCTGAAACACAGTGAAGACAAGAAATACCGGTGCGAATGGCCCGGATGTGACTCGTCGTTCAAATCTAGTGATTTATATATATATTTAAAAAGAAATTTAAATTAATAGAAATGAATAACTCATTAATTAATTGTATCCAAAGGTGGGACCAAAAAGCAGCACATGTTGACTCATACGGGACTCAAACCATTTAAATGTGTTTGGTATGCATTAAACGACGATAATTAGTAATATTTTTAATTTAATAAATTGTGGTCTTCTTTAGGCCCGGATGTGACCAGAGTTTCGGCGATAAACCAAAACTTAATCGGTATTTATATTTACATCAAATAACGATTCTTTTATTAATTATTTGATTTGATTTGTATTTCGAACAGACATTTGTTATGTGTTCACAAAGACGACCGAAACTATGTGTGCCATTGGCCACACTGTGAGAGACGGTTTGCGAGAAAAGACAATTTACAACAACATATTCGGGTCCACAAAGGCATTCGTCCGCATAAGTGTCCGTTCGAGGGATGCGAACGAACATTCGCTGTGAAGAGCAATATGTTTAAACACCACTCCATTCACAATAAGGCTAAACCAATTCAATAGAGTTTATGTAAAAAATATAATTTATATATATTTACAGAATATCCTAAATAATTGAATGCAATGTAAGATTGTATATAAATGAATGTAGTTTTAAGTTATTATTAATTGTTATTAAATAAAGAATGAATTTATGATTAAATCATATCTACTCTTAAACGATTCATACAATTTAAAAATTATTTCACAAATTTTACGAATATTTATATTTATTTATTTGATAGTAGAATAGGAAATAACAAATTATAATTACATTTAAGTTATAAAATCAGTGGAACTATTTTGAAAAGAACTTCTGATACCCTGGTTATCTTTCTTTGGAAATGCCTGTTTTAACTAAGAGCGTGTTTTAACTAAAAATATAATACTTAAATATCTTCCTTGCCCATGCCTCGCACCAAATCAGATTGTTTCACTAAAAAATTGCTATTTTATCATAAAATTTATATTTCAATATATTCCCTACGATTTTAAGAATAAGTATCCAAGGGTAGCCAAGGGGGTATAGCTTAAATACCCCCTCTCTGAGTCTGAGATTTTGCAAAATACACTCCCCCTGACTTTTTTTTACTTTACCCCCTTAAATTTTTTAAATATACAGTCGAGAATAATTTTAAACTGAACGGAGCAAAAGTTTATTTTTACTCATTAGCTTTGAGTTTTTATGTTTGACAAAGCAGTGACCGATACCTAAAATATTAATTTAATGAACATATAGTCATTCATCGAAAGTCATTGTATCAAATTTTTTATTTTACATTATTTGATATTAATGTCAATCTTTCGGTTAAAGATTAACCCAATATAAAACTTAAAGCTAATGAGTAAATATAAACTTTTGCTCCGCTCAATTTAAAATGATTCTCCACTGTACAATTGATGTTGAATTGCAATCAGTGATGTGATCTAGAGTGAGGCATCGATTCTGACTAATTCGCACATGCTGAATCGATTGGAAATAGTCTCAAACTCGAAAACAGACTAATTATTAAGATAATGGGCTAAAAACAATAATTTGGGACACAAAAGACCACAATTTCGAAAGGTTTTTAAGGATTTTAAAGATTAAAGGTACCAATAATCAATTCAGCATATTTGATTTAGATAGAATCAAAAATTTCGCAGACCTAGGATCAGATCGATGCTAGCTCCGCGTCGATCTTGTATCCGCATCGATTCAAACCGATCCGATCTAAGAACTGAGAGCATTTGATTCTATCTATCAAACATGCTGAATCGAATATTGAATACTTCAATCTTGAAAATGTAAAAACTT
>JAQFXN010000638.1:0-19886 GCA_034693365.1 Liacarus xylariae | reverse complement strand
CAACAATATTTATATAATGTACTTATCTGTTTTGAAATTTCTAATCATAATAGTTTTTTAGTTATTAGAAAATTTCTAAAATGTTTCTCTAAAAATCACCCTGAGAAATATTTCTAGAATTATTTCTAGAAATATTTCTGAGAAACTTTCTCTTTGCCAACACTAATAAGACAGCACAATCAATACACATGCTTAATAATGTCAAACTGCAAAACCAGCTATAAAAACAATTATAATTGACATTTTTATTCCTTTTGATATTCGTACAAATGTCCTGTCTATTTGAAATGTAATTTCGAAAAATGTTACAGCACCAAATACTATCAATTCAAACCCCTGCCTACAATATTATTATAAACTGTTCATAAAATATTTAATTTCCTTCAATTACTTCAGTTTTAGCACTATTATTCAAAGGTGATTAAAAGTTAACATTTCTACTCATAAATCATTTCTAAAATTGTACACCTTAATATCATGTGTCTCGAGTCTCAGTATAAATATTCCACGGGGGTAGCCAAAGGAGTATAACATAAATACCCCCACGACTGAGATTTTACAAAATATTCCCTCTGACTTTTGCTTTTCTTTTGCAATTTTCGTATTGGAATTTTGTATACACCCCTTTGACTTTTTGAGAAAATTTTCTCAAAATACCCCCCCCCCCTATACCCCTGACTCGGCCGACCTTGGCTACCCCTGATATTCCGACTACAAACAAATAATTTTATGTTAGTTATTCTTTGTTATCTCATGTTATTCTGATAATAATGACAATAAGATTTAAAGAGTTAATTCAAGTCATTATAAACTAATTTATTGCCCAAAAGGTCTTTAATTGTAAAAAATGCTTTATTTGAATAAAAAATTTCATTCAAGTGATTGTCAAAATTGAATACATTGTCACAAAAAATAGCAATTTTCTAAAATGAGATCAAAATAAAAATATATTGTAAAACAAATCATGTGAAATAAGTTAACCTTGAATTCTTAAAAAGCATACAAAACAATAAAAAACAGACAAAAAATTTGACAAATTATTAGTTTTAGTTTTTTAGTCAGAACTGGTATTGATTTGAGACGACTGACTGTCAGACATTTCAGTGATAATATCTCTAGTCTTGTACTCTTTGAACGAACATCTCGTGAATCGTGTCGAACATTCCTGTCTAATATCTATCGCTTCGTTATCTTCAGCTAAGTTATAGCCAATCAGATCGTCTGCAGTAGTGATTGTGCTATTCTTCGTCAAACCACAGGCGAACTTCTTAAAGCAGTCGTCGTTGTCGTTGTCCAACACGTACTCAAACATCTTGCGAACCAATAAGGGATCAATAGTTTCATTGCTATATTCTACTTGACTACTGGTGTCCCGTTTGGCCAGACCTCCCATAACGAGTCGCAATAGTCTTGGGTTTTGAACTGCAATTTCGGTCAAAACTGGCAATAATTCCGGTTTATTTTCAGTTATATATTCCAATAAAACCGATAAAATCCTGAGTCCACCACCGCCTCCGCCGCCAATAGAGTTATCCTGAAAATTGTCCTGTCGTTGAAATGCACCTCTATTTTTGAAGCGCAAAAACATGCAATCAGTCGACTGAAACATAATGACCAGAAGTGGTACCGAAAACAGAATCAAATAATTCATATCGTTTTTTGACTAAAAGGTAGTTTTAATTCAAAATAAAATTTACACAAAGAAATTAGAGATGACTCGAGACAATTGAGAGTTAAGAGTGAAAGTGTGTTCTGTTTTGTAGGGAAAAGATTTCTTTCCTTTTAAATCAGTTCACAGCTCTTCGAACACTATTCTGATTGACCATTGAGTTCATACAATACTAGTGGCCATAAAATGCTATTTTTAAATACAGTATTAAATATATTTCAAGGCTTATAAGCAAAAGGAGATTAATTGTTTGAAAAGTTAAAGTTCCGTCAGATCTCTCGCCCAATAACTAATGGAAAGTTATTTTTGTGATACAGTGATTCACAACCCCAGGGCTATTGCAATGAATTTAATTATAATATTTGCTAAACATATACACTTATAATTCTGTAGTACATAAGCTAAACCTATGGTAAGGCCAGCCTAGGCTTGAGGCCAGGCTCGAAGAGCCTCCGGACCCAAGCCAAAGCTCACAAAATTTGATAAGGGTCAGGCTCAATTTGATAAGATATGAGTCTAGGCCAAGGCCAGGCTCGGCACTAAGAGCTTATGAGAGTCTGTTTTAATCCTACCTGCATGAAATAACGTGAAGGTATTTGTAATATTGTAACCGTAAAGTCAATATTTTTAAATACACATAACTTAGATCACCAATATTATCTAAATTTCATCTATTAAGTAATTTTATTCGAATATTTGAGTAAAATTTAAATTTCTAACTAATTTTATATATAACTAGTTTTATACACTGAAGGCCAGGCCCAATCTTAGGCTCGCGAATTTTTAAGCCTAGGCTTCCAAAGCACAGGCCCACACCCCGTGGTTTTCTGACCTGTACTCATCTCTAATCAGAGAAAATTAATATTTGAATTATAATATTTCGAGTGTAAACCAGTGTCTATTCTACTGTATAACTGAGTTAACATAAGCAGCAGCTGTTATGTCTGTCCAATAAATCATTTAACTTTATGATAACTGAGATTCACAGACACTCTCACCACAAAAGTTCTAAATCTATTTTCAAAAGACTCCGGTATTTTCCAGATAGATGTGGTCTAATAATTACCATTCATAGCACAGATTTTTTTTCTCAAATTGAATTTTATTCATTATTTATCTTTTTGGAGAAACCATTTATTGAATTTGAATCTTTCTAAAATATTAATTTATCCAAGCAAAAAATAATGTAACTAAAAACCAGAATGATAAATATTTAAAGCGAAAGCGAAATAAAAAGATATATTAAATACTGTATATTTCTTCATGTTAGAAAATTTAGCTTAACGTAATGTAAAGTTGAGTTAACCCTTGTAATAGTAGAGATTTATCATTTTTTTTATAGCGACTTAAAAAATATACTGACACTAAACCACAGATTAATCTCAATTATTATCAAATTTTGGTACTGTTTTTGTAAACTATTTTCAAAAGTACGGTAATTGCAAAAAAAAAAAACGAAACTATTCTCAGAATAAACAACATTTCAAACGAGAACTTATCAATAAATTAATTGTTAGTTTATATTCTTATTTTTTATCATTTTATACCCAATCCTTTCGAGTCAAAGAACACGCAATACTCTCGTTATCAACTGAAATGTATAACATGTTTGTGTGGTTAAGATCACTGACCAGTCGCTGACACTCCAGAGACCTGTATATTATAAACACCTCTTTTAGCACAAATATGTAGGGTTTGTGCTGAAGATGATGATAGGATAACATTAGGAAAAAGAAAAAGATTGTTCATCGCAGGTGACCTTCATCAGTGATAATGACCTGACCAGAGGTGTGTTGACATCGCATTCAAAGATAGATTTTATTCTAAAACTGATTTTATTTTTATTTCTTTTTTCCTATCATTTTCTTTGAATTTAAAAATATAAATTCAATGCATTGTATTTGAAAAACTAGTTATAGAATATATTAAATAACTTTTGAAAAACAATTTCAGATAACTATTAAGGATTTTATTTATTGTTTTCCATACCTTTGCCTTTAGATGCAAAGCACTTACACCTATTATAAAGTATGTCAATACTGGAGAATATAATTTTGAAAAACAATCTTCTTTTCTAATTTCAATTTTCTCTCTCTTCTGCTAACGATTATAAATATAATATATATCTATTTTTCTCTGTCCTGTTCCTCACCTCCCGGGTCGCTTCTCTCACTATATTCTGTCTACTAAAAAGTTATTTACACTTAAATTTTAATTTAATGTTTTTATTACACGATTTTTTCACTCTTATATACTTTTCTCTCTCTTCTCAATAGATATATATTTTAAATTATACCGAGAAGTTGTTCGTCAACTTTTTTTCTTAGCGTAAATTCCTGTCCACCAGAAAAAATAGAGGAATTCTCTCTTCTCTTTTTATCAAATCTCTTGTATGTGTTTTTTGAAGAAGAGATTACTTTACTCTTACTTTTCATACATAAGTGCTGTGAATAGACTTTATATTAATAGTTCGATAACTTTTTTTTGTGGTTTTCTCATTTAACTCTTCAGTAGAAAAACTTTTTATAATCACAACAAATGGTTTAATCATTTTTTTCATAATTTAATATTTAATTTATTCATTTGATGTGTAATTTGTTTGCTATGTTTGTGTTAAATATAGTTTTCGGTAGATTTTGATCAGATTAGGCGCTAAAATATACTTTTAGATAATCAAAAATGTATTTATTTAAAGGTAATGATTAGAGTGAACTTCTGTTTTAATGAATATATTTTTAAATTTGTTTTCGAAGAGTATATAATTAAAGAGCAATTGATTTGAGTTTTTAACTCCCATTTTCACTCTTTCGCAGTCATCCTATCATTGATTTTGTGTTTAACGTTAATCATCGGTTGTGTTAATTGCATTTTCTTCGCCTCCAAGCCATCCATACCCTCCTGTCCCCCATCACATCTGTTCCATCCGTGCGAATGCTATCTACACGCGGACCACATGAAGATCATCCGCTGCGGTGGTCACCAATCCTACGATTTGATGCCAATATTCTCATCCCTTTCCGCACATTTACCTAATGATGACAAACATTTTCATATGTTTTATTTGAATAATACTGCGATTCAAACGCTGGGAAATGTATTCAATGACATCACATTTGATTATATATGTAATTATTGAATAATTTTTCTTATCATTTATTTAATCTTAATTAAATTGAAGCCATAAAAAGACTAACTATTAAAGAATATTTTAACAGTTGATAAAAAGTTTTATTTAAGCTTTTATTGCCACAAAACCATCTTTATTAATAAGATACTAAAATCAGATCAAAAAAAGAAAAGGAAAACTTTTAGTTAAGACAAACATTTGGGAAGAGTTTGTGATATTTCATAAGTTTATTCTGAAGTCAAAGAACTTTTAAGTTCATATATATATTGATAGAAAATAAAAACTCTTCCTATTCTTCATTTGTTAGTTCTTCGACAATAAAAAATCAATTGAAAACAAAATATTGACTTAAAATTAAATTAAAGAATTAGGAAATACTCTGTAATATTGATTCACAAAAAGAAAAAACTACAAACAAAATAGTATAAAAAGCAATTCAATTAAGCATTTCAAGTGCAATGTCTTCGATGACTAAAACAAACTATTAATAAGTTGTGAAATGAAAAGCTGTAAAAAATCCACTTATTATTCATCAGACAATTGAGAGAATGAGGAAAAACTGTTTTCTATTTAAAAAGTTATGATTCATTTGTAAATAAGACTCAATTACTTCCTCTTTGTTCTTTGGTTGTCTAAACACCTTAACGTAATTATCCCTAGACTTTGACGGCGCCAGTAGTTTACAATCAATAGATGCGAAGACATTTGAGATAACGGGTCCTAATGTTAAAGAGGTTCGAGCATTCAATACAAAGTTAAAGCAGAGTTCATTGGAGGAGTCGGTGGTCGGACTGTCCAATCTGTTACATCTGACCGTTTCCAATGTGGCCCAGTGTCCACCCGAAGAACTGTTGCGGCCCTGTCGTTGTGAGCACAGACAGGAAGAGTGGCAATGGGTCGAAGCAAAGTTCACCCGAATTATATGCGGAGAACTACGGGAAGAGGACTTGCGGTCAGTCTATTCACAGATCCCGAATCGTACCGAAGAACAGGTGTCTTACTATACAATGAGAAGACTTCAGATATTTTTCGAGAGATTGAGTGAAAACCTAAACAAAATCAATTGGCAGAAGAGGTTCGATGAGTTCATTCTACAGAACTCACCCATAGCTGAATTGCCCCGAAATATATTCAATGATATCATATTCTATGGCATACGTATAGACAACTGTCCAAAGTTGACAACCATTCATCCCATGGCCTTCACTATAACCGCACCCTTTGTTCAGGAATTGTTGATTAGAAGAACTAAATTAGCGAACGATAGGTTCAAACAAAGAGATATATTTAATGCCATCACAAGTTTGGAGAATCTTCGGGCGCTTTACCTACACTGGTCTGGACTTATGGTAAATACTTCTCATAAAAGAGATTATTAAAAATTTTGAAGTTTTCACGTTTTAAGACAATATATGAATAAAACATTTCCTATACTTCCAGTCTATACCACATCACGCCTTCCGACCACTTAAAGGCAAATTCCAGCGAAAACTGGTTAAAGTGTCGGTTAAATACACCAAAAGTGACAGAACAGCGCTCCGAATGATAGGCAGTTATGCTTTCTATTACTTATCAAATCTAAAAACAATCGATTTATCGCTCAATAGTATTGTTAAAGTATATCGAAATGCATTCTCTCTTCGCTGGCCATCGACTGAGGCATTGGAAATCATTTTGGCCGGAAATAACTTAACCGAAAACAGTTTAGACCCCCAGGCCTTCCTCGAAGCCCAACGACCAGTGCATGTGGTGTTAGGTCAGGGAATACTAACTAATCCTCATTTGCATCGTTTGGACGAACGGGTGTTTCGTCTGTTCCTTAAAGAAAATTCTAAAAATAAAGTAAAACTCTATTCGTCTAAAAATACAAAGGGTTTGAATCGTATTTCATGTGACTGTCAGTCAAAGTGGATGTTCGATGAGGTCGGGAGAGTGCGGAACGGGTTGGAGGACATTATGTGCAAATCCAATGCCAATATCACGTGGGAATGTCTGCCCCCGTGTCTTGTGTTTGGCCACGACTTATTGCATTGCGGTTCGAATCAATTGTTTGACATAAGAGAGACATTCTATTCGCTGACAAATAAACTTCTGCCTCACGAAAGACATTTCAAGCGATTTGTTTTGTCCAACACTCAGATCGAGTCATTGCCCGCAAATAGTTTTGCGAACATAACGTTTGAACACTTGGAGTTCGACGGCTGCTCTCAATTGCGAACCATTGATGAACGGGTTAGACATTAATTCAATAACTTTTAATTTTTAAATAAAATATAATTTAATTTTGTGCCAATACTTCTGGGACTCAAAAGGGCTATATTTTTATATTTATTTGTTTTCTAATTAAACAAAATAATCCAAAACTATTTCCATACGACTCGTGGATTCAATTAAGTATTTATTAAAAAATATGTAAATTTTAGTTGCAATATCTGAGTAATCCTTTAAACCATGGCATATAAAGAAAATAATCTCCCTTATGAATTTAAGAATCGCTTTATTTCTAGAAAATTTTAGTAAATCATTTGAACTTGGCAAAAAATGTGTTATCTTTATTTAGATACTGAAAACTTTCTATGATTAACTCGAATTGTAATATTCTGTTACATGTATTCCCAAAATTATCACATCTTTATTAGAAATAAGCATGTTAATAGCCTTTTAAAAAATGAAAATCAAATACCAATTCTTAATTTTGTGAGTATTTCATTAAGTTTTGATCTCATTTCCATTTCGTTTCACCTTGCTTATCCCTTTTCTATACTAGTTTTTTAAAATTCTCTTTTAAGATAATATCGATAATAACCTAAGAGTCAAAGTAATTATGTACATCTTTTGCATCTGAAATAAATTCTGAGAATTTTTCTTATTAAAAAACAAATAAATAAAATGAGCTTTTATATAGTTTTAAAAGGATAAGAGGCTGATTCAAAGCATACAGAGTGGGAGTGGTTGAATTTAAATTGAATTTTGGTGAATTATTTGACAGTTTTAACTTTTTATTTGAGGCTCACTTTTTTAATTTAAGAAATATAAGCGTTTCGTTATATAACTGATAGTTTAAAATCAGTAGTAGCCAAGGTCGCCGAGTCAGAGGGGGGGGGGGGGTAATTTGCGCAATTCTTTCAAAAAGGCAGGTGGTATAAAATTTTCCAAAATTTGAAAAATGCTCAAGGAGAGTAAAGGAAAAACCAAAATTTTTTGCCTAAAGGTATTTTGCAAAATCTCAAACTCAGCGGGTATCTAGGCTATACCCCTTTGACTACCCCTGTTTAAAATTAATAAACTTAATTCAAAATACAACTGATCGACAAATACAAAAGCATTACATAAGTTAGTTTTGTCAACATATTTCTGTGAAAATCTGCAACTCATCCATACAGTTTCTTCTCCTTATTCAAGCATGGTAGTCATAAATTTATATAAAATATTCAAAATAAATTATATGACCTCTCGATGAACTTTTAAATTTATAAATTCCACAATACAGACACTTTATTCAATTTATACAATACAATGCAATGAGGCTGGATAATATTAAGTTAATATTTGTCTTGATTTATATTTCTGTTGCAATAATTTGTAAATAAATTAAAATGCATTACCCAAAAGGTGACAGAATAGATAAGATGAAAAGAAAAAATTATTTTCAAGATAAAATATATTCGACAACAGATTTTAGATAAGATTTTGCTGATGATATTAAATGGTATTGAAAACAAAGTATTTGCTTGATTAGTTAAAACATGGTGGGTGAACAATCACAACTTAGGAACTGAGCTATTATAGTAGTTTAGTTAAAAACCAGTGGCTATAGCCTAAATACCCCCTGAGTTTTTCTGGAAAATACATATGGCTATTTGGGCAAATTTTTCCTTATTTTTCTCTTTGAATTTTTCAAGTTTTGAAAAAATGATACCCCCTGACGTTTTTGGCAAAATTTTCTCAAAATACCTACTCTATACTCCCATGACTCGACCGATCTTCGTGACCCCTGTTAAAAGCAAAATGACTAGATTAACTAACTTGTAAGAGGGGTTGGTTTATGTTAATATATCAGATGTGGTTCATCATGTTAATATAAAGTTGGGTTTATGATTAAGATGTTAGATAATATGAGTAAGGATAATTTAGATAGGTTAGGATTGGTATGTTTCTTTTAATAACGATAATAATTAAAAATTTGTTAAAGACCATGCTAAATCTATCGAGAACTACAGTCTTATTCAGTCTAATGTATTAAAACTTTATCAAATGAAATAGTTTGTGTCGTCGGAACTCTAATTTAATTTATATTTATTACTAAATTAGATCTTTTGCTTTTTACAAGATGTTTTAATTACTTTATTGCATACAAAACCTCAATTAGGATAAAATAAATTGGGAAAAATAAAAATTTCATTTGATTTATATCTTTACAGTATTTTACATTTAAAGAGCACTTTTATCTTTTACGATACAGTAATTAAATTTTTATAGACTCTTAAAATCAATGTTTATGTTAATCGAGTTATTTATACACATTTTTCCATAAATGTTCGTCTGTTAGGCATTCGTTAATATCGAGGATAAAGTGCAGCGAATAGTAGTCCGACAAACGAGAGAACTGTCGAAATCAAAGACAAATCAATTAAAGTTTTCGTTATTCAAAAACCTAACGCATTTGGATCTGAGTTTTGACGGAGAGTTTCGGTTATTTAATAATACATTTGAAACAGACATCAATTCAAATAAAACACTTTATATACGTCTAAATCGGGACAAAATCAAAGCCCAGAGCATTGAAATGAATGCCTTCAATAGCGCCAAACGACCCATACATTTGTTTTTTGATTCATATAAAGATGTTTTCGATCCGATTGGCTGTCAATTAATGAAATTAGAGGAAGAAATTTACGCATACTTTTTGGCCTCTAATCCATACAATCAAATCCACATAATGTGGTGTCCAATAGTGTGCGACTGTTCTATCAAATGGCTGTTCGACGCACCCAAGGACTGGTGGAGACGAGTAGACGCCGGCGACTCGTCTATTGGTGTCCAATGCGCTGACCACCGCTCACTTTATAGATATTCAGACAATGAGTTCAGGAGTTGTCCCAAAACTAATTTATTGAAATATTTTGTCGAAAATACTTCGACCACTACTGCCGTTAAGACTACTCTTTGGGATTACATTACAACGACTGTTCGAACCACTATTACAACGACATCCAGTCCTACCACTACTACCACTGAACTAACCACTGATTATAGACCACAGAGTAGTTCTGTCGCAGAGATATTCACTCAAAGTTCTGTACAAAATGTTAGTTTAGTTAATGAAAGGGAACATACAATTCGATTGACCACTACATCAACAGAAAGACCTGATATTATCACTACTGAACAGAAATTTAAAGATAGTTTTGCCACTTATTTGTCGGTAAGTACTGAACCCAACATTATCTCGAATGTCAGCACAACAACAGAGTCCTATTCGAGTTTGAGTTCAGTTACGGAAAGACGTGATGTCATCACTACTACAGAGAAAATCAAAGAAACTTCTGAAACGACACCAAAAGTTAGTGAAACACAAACTGAAAGTCCAATCAATACAACAGTAATAATGACAACAATAAAACCTGAAATTAAGAGCACTGAACAGACATTAGATCAAAGTTCTCAGACTTCATCCAAATTCAGTGAAACAACAGTAGAGTTGAGAACAGAAGCCCAAACCAAACCCACTGTTAATTCTGATAACACGACAACTAAATTGATAGTTGAGTTGAAATCGACGACAGAAATGACTGATATTATGACAACTGAACGAAAACCCGATGACAGTGTTGTAACTTCTCCGACAACTGCTATAAAATTGGCCACAAATGATAGTTCAGTCAATACCACAGAACCGATAGCACTGATGACATCTTCGACAGAAAGCCCTGAAATCAAAACAACCGAACAGAAAATCAAAGAAAGTTCTGTCACTTTAATGGGAATAATTGAAACAACACCTGAGCCTGAAGTGAAAGTAACTTTAATTACTGAAAGGCATGATATGATCACTACTGAGACACCAAAGGAAATTCCATTGACGTCACCGAATATTACTGAAACCACTGATAAAACTATAGCTCAGACCTTAAGCGAATCGATAATAACATTAAGTCCTGAAATAAAAACCACAGAACAGAAACTAAATGAAAGTCCTGTCACTTATTCACCGAAAATAAAAGAAACGACAATAGAATTGAAAACAGATATTCAAACAAAACCGACTGTAAGTTCAGAAAATAAAATAACTGAAGAAATAGTTGGTTCCTCTCATACAACTCCACTAAAGATGACCACAACTACAACTGCTAGTTATGAGAATATAACAGAAGAGATTACAACATTAAAGAGCACAGAACAGAGTTTATATGAGATTACAATAACTTCTTCGTCAAAACCAAATGAAACGACGATAGAGTTTAATACTGAAACTCCAATTAACGCCACTTTTATTTCAGACAATAAGACAACAGAACCGATAGATGATATAAAAGTAAATACAGAGAAATCGGAAACAACTAATGTTCAAAAGTCAAGTGACAATTATGTCACAACACCTGTAAGTCAAAGTGAAACAACCGGTTATTTCTTGAATATATCAGAATTAACGACAACAGCATTAAGAGAAAGACCGAATAGTATTGTAAACCAAACTGAAAGTACTTTCGTTGTAACGGAACCGATAACACGATTGACTACATTATCATCAAATGTCCCAGAATTTCAAACGGTCTCTACTGTGAGTCCCAACGAGTCCGGTCTAAGACTACATTCAACCACTGATATGAGTCCTATCACTGCAATTGATGAAAAAGACATATCTATGACGTCACCTAAAGTCAGTGTATCGACCGATAAGTTCTTAATACAAACTTCAACCGAAGCGATAACAACATTAAGTCCTGAAGTCAAAGCTATGGAACAAAATTCGGTCACTTATTCCTCGAAATTTAACGAAACGATTGAAGAATTGAAAACCGAATTACAAACAAAACCCAGTATTAGTACTGATATTAAAATAACTGAACCGTTAGTTGAGTTGAAATCAACGACAAAAATACCTTATATTATAACAACTGAATCAAAATCAGATGAAAGTATTGTAACTCTTTCGAGTACTTCGACCACTGCTAGACTGACAACAATTGAGAATTTAGTCAATATTACAGATTCGACAACACTATTGAGTACAACAACAGAAAGACCACAAATCAAGACCACTGAACTAAAAACATATGAAATTACTGTCGATTCGAAGACAGAGACCCAAACCAAACCCCAAATCAGTTCAGACAAGAGTAATACCGAATCAATAATTGAATTGAAGGTTACGACTGAAGAATCGATAATAACCAGTGACCACAAGTCAAGTGAAAACTTTTTAACGGAATCGATGACAACATTAAACCCCGGAATCGAAGTTTCTGATATGAAAAGTGATGAGAATTCACCCAATGTAAGTGAAACAACAGTAGAGTTGAGTACAGAAACTTATGCCAAACCCAATAAAATAACTGAACCGATAGTAGAGTTTAAATCGACCACAAAAATGGCTGATATCATAACAACTGATCGAACCCCCGGTATTAATACTGATACTTCTATCAAATTGACCACACCTAATATCAATACTACAGAACTGGTAACTACTATGGGGTCTGAAATCAAAAATACTGAACAAGAATTATATGAAAGTCGTGTCACATCTGCGCCCAAATCGAGTGAAACGACATTAAATTCCAATACAGAGTCACAAACCAAAGCCATAATTATGTCAGAAAATAAGATAACAGAATCAGACATTGAATTGAAAGAAAAATTAGAAATAACTACTGAACAGAATTCAATTGATAATAGCGATACAACACTGGGAACTACATTAGGACAGAATGAATATTTAGTCAATTCTTCCGAATCGAAGACAACGATCACAACTGAACGAAGCGATGAGACAACGGAACCGATGACACGATTATTATCAACAAATGAACCGGAAATTCAAACGACTGAACAGAAAACTAAAGAAATATTCAGTCTTTCAACCGAAACAACTGTTAATTCTTTTATTACAACAGAATCTGAACACAATTTGAGTTCATTTACTGAAAGGCCTAATATGGTCTCTGTTACTGAGGAATTAAAAGATAGTTCTGTTATCTCATCCACAATTGAGACCCAAACTAATGGATATGTAGTCAATGGAACTGAATTAATAACAACAATAATTCCTGAAACCAAAGGCACAGAACAGAGATTAGTAGAAAGTTTCACCACTTCTTCTGTGGAATCATTTGTTAATCTCGAATCTAATACGAAAACAACAGAGTCTGATCTGAAATTGAGTTCATTGAATGCAAGTCGTGGTATCAGTACTACTATTGACAGTTCAGCAAAAAGCTCTGTTACAACACCAAACGCAATGACCGAAAGGACAGAAATAATGAGTACATCAAAGACAGAAAGTCCTGAACTCGAAACTACAGAACTGAAATCGAGTCAAAACTCTGTCACTTATTCGCCGAAATTAATTGAAACGACTGTAGAATTTAGATCAGAAACTCAAACCAAACCAACTGTTATTTCCTATAATAAGATAACTGAACCGATAATTGAGATGAAATCGACGACAGAAATACCTGACATAACAACTGATCAAAAATCAGATGATATTGTAATTTCTCAAATGACTTCTGTAAAACCGGTTACAACTGATAGTTTAGTCAATAGTACAGAACCGATAGCACTATTGACGACAACATCAACAGAAGGACCTGAAATGAAAACAAGTAAATCGAAAATCAAACAAAATTCTATCACTTTTTCAGAAATAGCTGAAACAACACCTGAACCCAAGTCTGGGGTGAAGACAACAGATTTTGCAACTGAAAGGTTTGATACAATCACTACTAATGAGAAATCTACAGAAATTCCAGTGACGTCACCGAAAATTAGTGAAACAACCGATAAGTCTATAATACAAACCTCTACTCAAGTAATGACGACATCAGAAATCAAAACTACTCACAAATTACTGGTCAATGCGAGTGAACTCTATTTGACAACAGAAACCCAAACGAAGTACTCAACCAATTCTGAGAATAAGATTACAGAAACAGCAATTGATATGAAAGCCATAACAGATAACTCGGACATAACCACTGACCTTAAGTCGAATGAAAATTTTGTCACATTTTCTGCAAGAGAGCCGACGACTGATCTCAACACTGAAAGACCAGAAATACTACAAAATTCTATGACTGAAACTCAAAATATTATGAAATCAACTGAAAGTAGTATTAAAACAATGGAATCGATTACACAATTGATTAAATTAGAAAATGTACCCCAAATTCGCACAACAGAACAGATACTCAAAGAATCCTTCTTTACACTAAGCCCTGAAACGACTGTCCAACCCCTGTCTATTGCGAGTTTCACAGAATCAGAATCTAAACTAAGTTCAGTCACTGAAACAAATGACAAAATCACTGCTAATAATAATAATTTCAATGATATTCCGACAGTTAGTGAAACAAAAATTATTGACTCTATAGTCAATACTACAGAACTGATAACAACATTGAAATCCGAATTCAAAGGAGCAGAACAGACATCACATGAAAGTTATACGACTTATTCCTCGGAATCAAATCCAGAGACTACTGAAGTAAGAATAGAAAACTTGAATCCAATACAAGACGAGACAACTATATCTTCAATTGACATAACAATAGAATCAGTTAAAAAAGGAGAGACACCTGACTCTCGATTAATAGAAAGTACAACAGAATTGCAGACAAATCCAACACAAATACTGACGAAGACTTCAACGGAAACTAACGAATCAAATGAAATACTCGATTAAAGCCAATCATTTTCTTTCCATTCATTCAATCATTTTTTTAACTTTTAGGTTAAAATTTGTATCTTTTATAGTGAATTGTGATTATAATAAAAAGTTTTCCAAACAATCAATTCTGAAACTAATTATTTTTACTGTTTATTTAATTACAGTTTAATAATAATTTTGAAACTGTCCGGAGTATGAGGCTAGTTACAAGGATGTGGAAGGTCCAAATCCCCAAAGGCTAAATTTGGCTTTTCTCCCACTTTTTTTGCGCAAAGTTTAGGGGTATCTGTCCATTTACATAATTTTAACAACAAAGCTAGGGGGAGGGAGTATTTCGGGCTGGACCACGTTCCACATCCCTGGGTTAGTTAATAAAAAATTTGTACTGTTAATACCTAAATTTTTTCTAATTGCTGTTGAATGACTCATTGCTGTCATCAAAAAGAGTATGGCATAGAATATCAATGACTGCATGTTAGGAAGTTTATTTGATCTCTGAACACATAATTGGAATTCGTGCATGTGGCATTTTCAAATTCAGACAAATTTTAACTATTTTATCTAAATTTACGTTTATGTACATTCATATCCTTGTACAGATAAAAAAATAAAAGCTCAGATTTACTATTATTCATTTCATATCATTCATATTCAGATTTACTATTATTCATTTAATATATTTAAACAAAATTAAAGATTATAATACAATTTCTACATTTTAAAGAATTCTGCTTATTAGGAGCGACCAATGAACTCAAAGTCAGGGGGTATAGGGTACTGATAAGAGCCTCAAAATCACATGGGGTGTAGTGTGTCGTATTTTACAATCGTCAAATTCTTGCAGAATTTAATTATAAATGACATAATTCAACAGAATTTCGACTAATTCTTCAAGAACTTAACAGAGTTTCTGTAAAATATAATGAATTCTGTAAGAATTTAACAGAATTTAACCAAAATTATGAAGAATTTTACAAAATTCTGTTATTTTTCTAAGAATTTAGAAAGAATTTCACAGAATATTCTTCAAAAACGGCGCCGTTCTCTCAAAATATCTAGGGGAGTCCTCTTTTTTTCTTCATCACAGGAAGGTATTTTGGATATATGGGGTCACTCCTTCTGCTTATAATTAAATTGTTTAAACTCAACATAATCCTTTTAATTATACAATTTTTGCAATCAATCAAATTTTTATGATTATTAGAGATTAAAATAATAAATTTATAAAATATTTCACAACATTTGCTACAATCAGTTATAAACTATAGAAAAGGTAACAATCAATTAAATTTCCTGAGTTTGTTCAATAGGAATAAATAAGTCAACACTTTGAATGCAAACATAATGACTACAAGCATTCCTATTCCCCGATAGAAATCATTGTCCTCCCAGTCCATATTTCTCAATATTACCGATTTAGCCTCAGTAGATTGTTGGCCCACAAAGAAGTTCATTGTTGAGAATAATGCATTGGAATTGATTTTATTCGAGGTGATTATCTTAATCAACTTGTCCTCTGGAATGTGGTCTAACAAATCGGTTTTGTTTTGAACGATTGTTTGACTCTTACATCTGTCAAAGCCATAAACAGTGATTCCAGCGGTTTCTACTGAAAAGCGAATAAAGTTTCCGTAAGTTAACCACTGGAACACTTCCGGCATATCCTTTATGGGAATCATAAAACCTGTGAATATTTAAAAATTACATTTTCAAACAATTTTTAATAATAGCTTTTTTGTATTAATTACCCGAAAGCAAAAACATTGGAAATGCAAAAACTAAGCCAATAAATGCCGCGGCCGTCGGCCACTTCATTAGCCATGCGCTCACCATTAAGCCCATACTCGTCGATGAGAGGGCTAAGAGTAGACAAATGCCTACGAAGTAGACTAAACGCCATTCTTCTCCATTTTTATAGTATTGACCCGTATATATATATCCGGGAATTGAAATTAGGTTAGGAATTGTTAATTGAAAGAATAAATCCACCAATACTTTGGACATATAGTATGAAAAACAGGAATACCAGCCGTTCTTATACTCCTTATATTGAATAAAAATTTTCATATTTATTAAGAATAAGTAAATAAAATTCTATTTGTTGTACTAAATTAGAAATAATTAAACTAAATTAAAACTAATTCAAGCGATTTAATCAATATATTTTCAAATAATCATTTCTTAAAATTTAAGGTTAAACCTTTCAAGCCAACTTATCTCCAGGTGTCACCAAGCTAAGTCAGTGGGTAGAGTGAAGAGTATTTTGAGAAATGTCAGAAAACGATAGAGGGAGGGAGGGTATGCAAAAAATGATAAAATAAGAAAAATGGAAAGGAGAGTAAGATAAAAATGTTCTTTGGATCAAAAGGTCAAAGGGGATATATTGGGAATATACTTTCTCCAGGAATGTTTATGGCCCAAAACGACAGGTAATATTTTTCGGGGGTCCAGGAGAGGATAAAATGGCAGATTTTGCTCATACTGTATGCGTCCAGGAGAGGGCATTTCGCAATAACAGAATTTCGATGAATTATTCATGAATTTACTAGGATTTAGCAGAATTATGTTGAATTCTGTAAGAATTTTACAAAATCTGACCATATTTAGCAAGAATTTGACAAAATTCTGTTATTATTTCCACAATTTAGATATATTCACAAAATATTCAGCAAATGGTGTTTTAGGCGCCATTTCCTCAAAACTTTCTAGGAGGTGGGGCGGGTACCTCGTGGAGAACCTATAGTTAGTGGTATTAGGCCAAAATGCCATAAACAACCCATTAATAAATATGAATTTAAAAAAATAAAACTTTAAATACTTTAATAAAGACATTCATCTCAAGTGGAAATGTCATTAAAACCGCGAATATAGCGCCGAACCATACCATCATTACAAGAAAGGTCAGACACGCGAAGTTTTCGATCACATCTTGTGAGACATCGATATAGTTTTGAGCAAAAGAACCCGTTTCTGATACGAAATCTTCTGGACATCCGGAGAGTTTGCCACTGTCTTCACCCCAGAACAGCGCAATCAATGCCACAATCAAAACATGTGATACGATCCGAATCGGAAGCATAAACTTGTCCCGAATGGTCACTTTGAAGCACCTGTTGTTTCGAATTTTAAATGAATTAAGTATAAACTGAATTACAATTTTTGATATTATTTGATGAAAAAGGTTTGTATAGATTCGCTCATCTTTTTTCATTGTTTAATACCTCTTAGTTAGTGTCCAAACATCATTGCAAGTCCTATATATG
This sequence comes from Liacarus xylariae, assembly GCA_034693365.1. Taxonomy (NCBI): domain Eukaryota; kingdom Metazoa; phylum Arthropoda; class Arachnida; order Sarcoptiformes; family Liacaridae; genus Liacarus; species Liacarus xylariae. The sequence goes on along the minus strand of JAQFXN010000638.1, from coordinate 1,935 downwards.
CGATACGATTGGATGGGGTTTTCGTGAGGAATCAGATCTAAAGCTTCGATTTTCATAATCGAAGACAAGAGCATAACTTTGCCGATTCCGTGCTCTTTTGAGGCCACTTCCAGCACATAATCCGAAGGGTTGTGAAAAGGGGGACATTTTAGACCGTATTGGCTCAAGAAGTTAACCATTGTTAGGGGTGAGCCGTGATATATGCACTGCCCGTCGTGTGACATAACATAAATCGAATTAAACAAATTGAATAATTTGCCGCTCGGCTGATGGATAGTGGCCACCACTGCCAGTGGCTCTTTCTGTTTGGTTAACTCAATCAAAGTATTGATGAGTTGCCAAGTGGTGACTGAGTCTAAACCACTGGTCGGCTCATCCAATATTAGAATATTAGGTCGAGAAACCAATTCCAATGCTATGGAAATTCTCTTTCTCTGTCCGCCCGAACACCTATTAGTCCTAACGTCAGCGCAATTCTCAATATTTAATTTTTTAATAACATTTTGTACATTGAGTTTGTGGTCGACATCCATAGCAGTCTTCAGCTTTGAGGCATACATAAGGGCCTCCTTAACCGATAATTTAGCATCCAGGTAGTCGTCTTGCGGGATGAATGCAAACTTCATCTGATTTTATTTGAATTTTTATTCTTATCATTAATTAATAATTTATAAGATTTTTCTTGATTTGTAAAATAAAACATTTCAAACCTTTCGTTTCGATGATATAGTTATAGAACCACTCAATCCCTTCTTCTTCCCGCCGGACAGACATCCAAGTAATGTAGACTTTCCACAACCACTCGGACCCATAATTGCCATAATTTGTCCGCTTTTGAAGAATCCGCTGATATTATTGATAATAGTTTTGTGTCGAATGAAATTTCGTGGCACTCTGTAAGACAACTCTTTCCAAACGACTTCGAAAGACTGACTGCCATTGATTCCGGACCTAAAATAAAGATTATTCGTGTCCGGCATTATCTGATTGGTCTTATAATTGTTGTATTGATAGAAGTTATCCATTTTGTAATCAGTCATTATTATAGACATATTTGCTTTGATTTTAATAATAATTTAAAATCTAATATAAGTTTAGATAATTATTGAATAAGATTTTTAATAAATTAATATTTTGTTGATTTTTTTTGCCGAAGCTTTTCGTCACTTTAGGACTTCTTCAGGAATAATACGAAAACTACTAAATAAAGATTACTTTATAAATTGAATTAAGTTTTAAAATTCAAGAATTTCATTAATTCTAAAAATTTTAATTTTCAATACAAATATTTTAATACTGTCCTTGACTTTCAAAATATCAATTCCAGACTATTTGTTGAATTACTTTCTGAATTCATTTGTTGTAAACTTAATGATTTTGGACATGAATTCAAAACGTTGTAAACAATTAATAAGTATTTTTGAGTACAAAATGTTAAGGATATTCTGTATAAAATAGAATTTAAACAAGAATTTCGAAATTCATATCTTATTTTTCATACATTTATTATTCTTTAATTTGTTTGCATTGAATACTAAACGACAATTTATGGAGAATTCAATAGAGAGTTAAAAATAATTTTTAAAGAATTAGAAGAAACAAATCAAATAACTATTAATTCTGTGCACAATATTTCAATAAAGTTACAGAAGTTTTGTATTTAAAATTTCAGTTTATTAAAGTAGAGAATCAATAAATTCATATATAAAATATGAAACAATTTGAAAACCGTTTCATTAAGATTAAGCAAATATTCTGATGACTCCAAACCTAAGTCCACAACTCTGAGACCCCTCTTTTCAATAGCAATAAATAAGTTATAATTTTTTATATAATCAAAATTATCAGAATTTCATAGTATAGGTCTGTCCTTAACATTTTTCAATGAGGGTTTTAAAAAATTATTATAATTTATTGAAACACCAGCTATAGATA
>JAQFXN010000637.1:0-19894 GCA_034693365.1 Liacarus xylariae | reverse complement strand
ATTCCCTACACTAGCTTTTTAAGTACTGTAGTTTGTGTATGGGATATGTCGTCATAAGGAAATCAATCGAAACACACAAAGTCTGAAGTCTTAATAGCACAAAAAACTTTACCCAATGGGTAAGTCGTGCTACACTCTGGTTAAAACAGTAGTAGTGGTAGAGTGTTTGAGAAGTCTGTTAAAACAGTAGTAAAATTATAGATATTTTTCTGGTTTTAAAACCTATTATTAAGTCTCTAATGTGAAGGTCAATAGGAGTGAGGCATTTGTTGAGAAGAGGAAAGTGAATTTCAAAAGTGTCTATCACACAATCACTCAAATTGTAGTATTTAAAGAGTTGGTATAGCGAACACAGGGCTGCAGATGAAAGTTTTTACAGTAGACAGAAATTCTCATATCGTAAATCAATCTAGATAATTTCCTAGCATTTTGAAGAAAGGCATTATTGTATTTGTGATTTGAATCAAAGTGAAACTACATTTTACATTGACCTCAAAACAGAATATAGTTCTTCTTAATCAATAAATAACGATACAATCGATATAAAAAGGATATAGATCCAATATAATTCTATTAATTATATGTCTCCACTCAGAACAATATCAAGTGTATATGTAAATGTAAAATTTTATCCTTCTTAAATTTTGATTTGACAAATATTCTCGGTTATTGTTAAATATTCTCTTGTTAAATTAAACATTTCACCAGATTCTCCTAAATTCTGTAAAACTTGGTCTATCTATGAAACTTAAGTAAACAAATCCTTTCATATTATTTGGTTTTTGCATCTCTGATATAAATCATTACATATTTTTAGTCCTAACTTCTGCCATAAAATTTTATTATTATTGAAATAGACTTCAATATCATATTAATTATAGAGTGTATTACAGAATTACAGTATGTTTTATCTTTTATAAGAATCTATTCAAACATTGAATTTCATAATAAGAAAATTATATATAAAGACAAAAATTTTCTCTAATTTACTGATAAATCAAATTTTAATGATAGAAAACTTTTAACAACAAAAAGCAAACACTTATTAAGAGATGAATAATAAGTATTTTATAAAATCACAAAATAAAAAATAAATTAAAATTTATTCATAAAACTATTTAATTTCTATTCACTAATATTTATGAGTTCTGAACTAAAAATCTCAAAAAAACATTACTTTTCAACCGATTTTCTTCTTTTCTTTATTGCAAATAAATTGATATTTATTTTTTTGAAGAAAATATAGTATAAAATTTGAATAAAATAATAGAGTAGTGAAGAGAAAAATAAAAATTCAATCAATCAAATGAATGCTAAATAATATATTCTTCACTCAGATATTAAGCAATAATCCATTACTATTTGGTTAAACAAAAACATTAGAAAAAAAAGCTGAATAATAGAAGAAATTATAGATAAAAATTTTAATTGAAAACAATAAATATTAAACAATGAGAATATTCAAAAAAGGTTTGCCATTAAGAGAATGAATGAGAGAAGAAGAGGGAAAATAAGAAAAAAATAATTAATGCATTCAATTATCATATGTTTGAATGGAATAGAAAGAAGAGGGGGGAGAGAGTAACCAAACCAGAGAGGGTCAATTTAGTAAAGGAGTTTTAACTAATAACTGGCTATAATCTAGTTTAATAACTAATTAATAAAAAAAATGTTAATTTATGATATATTTTAACAGAATTTAAATTAGCAGAACTTTAACAGAATATAACTTAATTAATTAAATTCCTGACAGAATATTCCGTGTTTTGCCAAACAAAGAAGAAGATATAAAAACTATCAAGTAAATAATTTTTTAATTGATAGCTATCAATAGAAAACTTGACAATTTCTCAATGAAAGAGATTTCGCTTTTTTGTTGCCATCCCTGGACTCAAACATTGATTACACAAATTATATAATATTCTCATCAGAATTGCAAAATTAGCATCAATTTTGATGAGATTCGAAAACCAGCTTTTGTTATTTTTGTTTTGTTACTTCTTTTAAATTTTCATATATAAATATTATAATAGCTCGAAATCCAAGTACAAATATTTAATTGAAGTAAGAATTATAAAAAAAACTAAAATTATTTTAATAATATATTCCTTTTGCCTCTCCATTAAGATATTCACATAATTATTAATACTTATATCAATATTTCATAACCTAATGCTTCCTTTAGTAATATTTGAATTGTGTTAACCCTTTAAAATTTAATTTTTCTAATTTTGTTAATTATATAATATGTCTGATCAGAGAAAATGTAAGAAATTATTAATAGAATTGAATTGAATTGAATTTGATTTAATGGAAATGAAATTGCATTCTTTGATTAATGAGGATAAAACTAAAATTAACCTTGTTTTGTTTATTAATGAGAAAATTATATACAAAATAAAAATAAATCTCAAACACTTTCTCTTCCTTTCCTATCCTATGCTCTGTGAACCGGACGAACTAAATATATATAATTGTTTAGAATTTTAATTTTTGTATTTGAATTATATAAACCTCAGTGAATGCCCAAAAGCAATAATTTTCTCTAGACTTCATTTAAACAGAGATAGTCAATAACTTTTAAAAAAACAAATTAAAATTTTTTCAATAGAAAACTTCCTAAATTATAACCTAGTTTATTTTTTTATTATACTAGTCAACTAGTACACTTTGTCAATTCATTTTTATTATAAATTATTCTTCAAAAACTTCTAGATAGTAACCATGGTTAATAAATTCATTTGAATTTATTAAGCATGGTCATCATTGTCTTATTTAATAATACCATAATTTATTCAATGAATTCTTTATATTAAATAAAAAAATAATATGTGAATGAAAATAAAGATGTCTTTAGAATAAATTCTGTATTGACTTTCACTTCAACAATAAACTCAATTATAATTTTCATGAAAATTAGATAAATATAATAAATTAATTATTTTTTTATTTCTAACACAAATAATAGTTTGAACCAAAAATTACATTATTTGTTACATAAGAATTGCATTGAATTTTAAATTAATTTTCTTTAAAAAACATAATATAAATTCTGAATTTCTGTGTGAAATACATACAAAAAATTATTTTATTTCTCATTAATCAGTCATTTATTGGACATTAAAAAAAATGTTGTTCTATGTATTGAATATAAATTTTCTATGTATTGAATATAAATTAATAACTTTTAGGAATGAGTTTCGAAATATTGAAATTTTATTTTAAATTAAATAATGATAAAAAAAACCTTATTTCATAATAATTACAGTATTTTCACTAAAAGCCAGCAATAGTTTAGCTTTTAATTTGTGATAATTTTCAGTCAATACACACACAAGTAAGTGAATAGAGAAGGAGAGAGGGAGGGAGAGAGAGAGAGAGAGAGATAGAGAGAGAGAGAGAGAGAGAGAGAGAGAGAGAGAGAGAGAGATAACAGGAATATTTCGTGTGAAGTAAGACCTAATTTCTTCACTATTTCGAAAACAAATCAGAGAAAAAGCCTTAAGAAAACAATTTTCAATCTTAAGACAGAAGTGATGAGGCGTTTAGTGAATAGGGGAACAGAAAAACAAAACGTTTTCTTTATATTTAAAATTGAATTATAAAAACGAATGAAAGACGCAATAAAAAAATGTAATTAAAAAAAACTAAAGGTTTTGAAAATCTATAATACAGTACTGTTTTATGTGTTGATAGAGAGAGAGAGAGAGAGGGAATAGAGAAAGAACTTGGAGAGAGTGGAGAGGCATATACTGTATTCGCATACAAATTACAGATAGCTTTTAAATAAAAATATATATACAGCTTTAATCATTTAAAAAGAGCCACATTGTGCTACCTTTATATTAAGTCCACATAATTGCAACAAATAGTTTCATTGAAAACTTTACATTAATTGTCATATATTTTCCTATAGTAATGATCAATATCTTTAACATTTGAATATAAGTAAGAATATTGAACTGGTATTGAATGCTAATTAAAGTACGGAATTTTAGGCAAATATTTGTATTACAATTATATGGACTTGAATATAATGGTAGCACAACGTGGCTCTTTTTAAATGATTAAGGCTGTATATATAATTGAATGACTATCAGGAGTGATGTCAAGGACTCATTTAATTTTTCCCTATAGTCTCATCTCTTTCGATGTCCTTCTTATTTAATGACGAAAAATACTATAATATTTTTTACTAATTTAAGCTTAAAATAAAAGAAAAAAAAATATTTTTTTTATAAACTTAATTAATGATTTTTCTCCTCTGTGTTTGAAGTTTCAAAATATTCTGATGAAGATATCAACAAAAAAAAACTTTTATAATATTTCAGGAAATTTATGATTTTTGAAAATTTTTAAAAACTTATCAGTTATAAGCTTATGGACTGTCAGTCACTCCCGGTCTATCTCTCCCCTACCCTTTCACGAGTAATTTGTATTTAGTCCGAGATATAGTTGCCTTTTAGGTATTGACAAAAAAATAAATAATGTATTTTCATAAAATAAGATAAATATTTTCACTTTTAATAATCGTGTCTTTTAAATAAGAGATATTCAATGGATTTAATGGATTTATTTTTTGATGTAATTTGTTAAACATTACCTAAATATTAAAATTTAGTTTAATATTCAAAATTCATAATTTGAATGCGCCTTAAATTCTAAATGAATCACACGATTCACTCATATACTGTATGTATAAAAAAAACAATAGGAATGAGAATTTTAAATTTCATCACAAGGGCTGAGAATATAATTTAAAATAAATCAAAACCTTAAGTGGGTTTTTAAGAGACATTTATTTGAATATTATTTTATATATCACTTTCGCTTTTATCATATTCTTCTGATCTGTAATGAGAACCTAAATCTTCTTGTTTTTTTCTGATAACTTGTCATAACATTAGAGAATTGAAAATCTAAATTCATTTAAATATAAATATCAATAAATAATATTAAAGGAAAAATAAGAGATTTCAAAAGAAGACAAACGAAACATAAAATTATATATATATTTACTAATTCTACTCAAATAATAAATTATATATTAAATTATGATTTTTTGTGATTTGAAAATATAAATTATTATTTTAATAAAAAAAACTGATATTTCTATTTATATTTATTTAATGATATTTTTTTCCTAATATCTCTAGACATGAATAACTCAAAACTCTTGCACAAATTGATTACTATTCAAAAAACATTAATCATAAGCGCATATGTATTTAGATTCGTAATCATTTCTATCTTTACATAAATTATAGGTGGAATGTGCAAGGTAGGTATAGACAAGTAATCTTCCAAAATATAGCTTGTTGAACCTTTAACTCTTTTATTTATTAAAGGTTGTCTAAGGTTATTATTATTTAAAATATTAACAATTTCGTTTCGAATCTAACAAAGCAAAGGATTTGAGTGGGAATTAAATGCTGCATTTTTTTATTTTGCTAATCGCTAAACTGACCAGTGAGTGTTATGTATGTCTTTTAGTATGTCTAACCAACTATTTTGTTACTTTTAGAAGGATAATTGTTTATATATTTACAATATTAAATCATTTTGAGACTTATTTACTAAATTTACCCATACCATATATATGGATTGGACCTATATATATATTATTAAGAAAGTTTATTTCAAATTTCATTTATTTAAACAAAAATTAGTAGATTTTGATGCTACTAAAATTATTTATAACAAAACTACAACTTTTAATCGCCATCCAAATCCCTTGCATTGTAAAGGTGTATCCACTCATTTATCAAGTGTTAAATCGACATTATATTTGACTAGCGTTCCCAAATAAATATTTCACGTAATTTGTGGTTTTGAGATATCCACAAATTACGTGAAATATTTATATCTTAGGATATACAAGTGCAAAATATATGAATAGTTCATATGATTTAGTTGAGCTTGCACATCCACAATTAATAGTATTTCTTTCTCTCCTCCCTCTCCAAAACTTTCAATTCAGGTATGTTTTAACTCAAATCATAAGTTTATGTCAGAAAACAGTATTTGGACTTTGAATACATAAAAAAATATAAAAAATTCAACAAAAAATTAATATTAAATATGATCTAAATCTCTGCCAAAACAAATCATAATTTTCCTTAAATGATAGTCCTGTTTAGATAAATAATATCTCTTAATATAAGTTAATAATACAGAATAAATGATAACATAATTTTCCATTCGGTCTGGGAGTATATGAGGTCGACATCTCAGACAATAAATGAAAACCAAAAATAAATATTGATTTTTAAATTAAAAAATTTTTAGCATCAAAAATAAAATCTAAGCAATAAATAATATAAAATTATTAATTTGTTTTATTATTTATGATTTCGTTGTCATTTAGTCGTAAAATATTGTTTTTATATAATAAATACCAGAATTTTTCTCTTCTTATTTTTCAATCAAACTTTCTTTTGTCGGAACTTTATTTTTTAGAGTTATATAAATAATTTCTACAGAATTTATTCACTTTTTTGAAGAATTAATTTTAAAAAAAAACTTTTCTTAATTTTGTTTTGTGTCATTCAAGTTCTATACAACAAATAAATACATTATTCTTAAGACAGGGACGGGTTGGTTTGAAAATAAATACTAACAATTTATTCAATGATAATTATTGGTATCATTACTCCCGCATAAATTCTTGATGATATGCGAAGAACCCCCCAGTGACAGTTATCATTAAACATAAAGGGGAGAGTGGATAGACTAATCAGACCAAAGAATTTTTTATAAGTTATTTTATAAAATTTATTTTTATCCCCTGTACTAACCCTTAATATAACTTATTGTATAATAGAAGCCATGCAGAGCTCGAGGAGATCTCAAGTCCATTATTTCAAATCAATTCAATTCGTGATCACATTCTATATCACTAATACACTAACATAATAAATTTAGAGGAGGAAGGGGGGTGTTCACAAGTGTGACATCTAAAAATCCACAGGGTACATTTTTTTAGAAACTAAATATTCTTTCAATAATGTGATTATGCAGCTCATAAATCAGCTAGCTAGCAATGTTGGCTAATATTAAAATGAAACCTTGAAAAAATTCTTATAATTTCTCAGAATTTACAATTAGTAAAAATTATGTAATCTTGAAGAAAAAATTAATTCTCAACTAATTTGATTCAAATCTAAAAGTTGCAATTTAACCTTAGAGAATCGAGCAAAAACCAAGCATGTTTCGCATTTAATTACTATATGTAATAGGTGTACACATGATCAAGGAAAATGAAAATGGATATCAAATAGATTTAGATTATGTCAAATTTTCAATTTCTTCTTGCATAATCTAGCTGATAAAATTATTTTATTGTTTTATTGATTGAATATGTAATTTTGTAAATTATCAATCAATATAGAAATAGATTAATTATTGGACTACTTGGTCATCCCTAGGTATCAGACATGTATATACCCATAAATAAAATCATATTTTTTTTATTCTTTACTTTAGATTAATATATTGTTAAGAATAGATAAATAAAAAAATAAATAAAAGAGTTTTTGTGCATTAAATTCATGATTTCGTGTCTATAATTGGTGTAAAAAAATAGTTTTTAAAAAAAATTAAGATTTTCTTCTTTGATTTGAACCAATTAATGGTTAATTTAGTAGTGAATAGAAAAGAAAATATTATGATTATATACATAAGAAAAAAGAAATTCAATGCCAAAAAATTACATATTAAAAACACACAAATTAACAATGGCCATATTACAAAAACAAAATTCAAGTCTATTTTTTACAAAAAAAAAAAATTAATTCATTTTCAATTATATTTTTTTAGAGATCTTAAAACTAATTACTAAAATCATTAAAATATTCCAAAAATAATAAATAATAGGATGAAATATAATTATTTAATAAGTGCAACAAAAATCTAATACTTTATTTACTAAAGTGTTTCAATATTTTTTTGATCTGGTTAAAAGAAGAGATAAAATTAATATTAGGAGATCTTATTCATAAAAAAATTAAGAGATATTCATTAAAATTGATTAGTTATTGAAAAGTTATCGGAATTGAAAGACAATTCTCACATGTTTATGTGTGAGCAAAATCTAATCTGGAGAATTTGTTAAAAAAAACAGGGAGAGCGATAGTTAGATAATAACAAGTTTTATTATTCTAATTTATCCTTGGTGTTACACCATCTTACATTATTAAGTGTTTCTTTTTTGTGCAAAGGTGAAATGATTGATTTTTATTTCTATTTTCTAAATAAAAAACAGGCTTTTGTATTTAATTGAAGGTTTTTTTATAAAATATTGTTAAATAAAAAGCCAAATACTTATTTTTTATGTATACCTGCATTATTGTTCTAAAATTACAACATGACAATCGAAGTTCTTATAGATAAATAAGAATTGAAATGAGTTATTGAAAAAAATTCTGATACACTCTATAGTTAAAATATTTATTCTATTAAACTTTAATTGTTAATAATTAGTTGCCATTTGAAAACTTGCTAACTAGCTAAGATATTTATCAGATAAAGGTATTGGTTTATGTGAAAGAATTGAAAGGTTTTTTTTCTTTGAGAAAATGTTGCTTTTAATTAGTAGTTTTATAGATCAATGGAACAAAAATATGATTTATCATTATTTTAAATTGATTTAAACACAATTATTATTGAATGCCTGTTTTTATATCCAATAAACAATAACTATAGTGTTATGAAAGGAATTTTAGTATTGGTGTGACAATGAATTTTTCTTTAATATGTGCGAAATTCCACACACAAATCAATGTCTGCCCTAATATAATAAAGTATTGCATATTAAACAAAAGTGTTTGATTTGGTTTTAGGTATAGAATAAATATTAATTTTTTAGTCCTCCTATGAATTAAACGCTCATTAATTAGAGAAGACTTGACTTCGAAAAAAAAATAAATTATTCAAACAGTTTATTAGCGAAAAATTTTTGACACAAAATCGTAATTATTGTTCACGTGTTTGACTAATGGTCTGATTAGAAGTATAAAAGTGATTCTCAGATGTGATAGAATAGTGTAGAATATACAGCGTATAGTATATTATATATTTGGATGCATTAGTTGATTGGATTCTCTAAAACATATTTATTCACTTCATTTTATTTGGTCTTTAAAATTAGTTTTAAAATCTTAAGATTGTATTAACTCTTAAGTTTGAAATTTTAATTACTCTCTTAAATAATATAAATATTTTGGGTATATAAAGAAATTCATTGCACTTTTCTAAATGACAACTATTCTCTGCTTCTCTCTCTCTCTCTCTCTCTCTCTCTCTCTCTCTCTCTCTCTCTCTCCTCCCTCCCTTTTCTCTCTCACTCTCACTTTACTTTTTACTATTACTCTAATCAGGGGTAGCTAGAAGGTATAGCCTAAATACCCCTGACTCGGCCTACTTGTCTAATTCTCCTCACCGACTTTTTTTTGGGCCAAAGGCGAATTTTTACCTTGCTCCCTTTCGTTTTTTCCTCATTCATGCCAAAAATTTGCAAAAGTACCCCTTTATATCACCCCGTATTCAACCAACTTTGGCTACCCCTGCCCTAAATGATTCTCTTTTCTACTCTCACTCAACACCATTACCGGTATATACAGAATATGAATGGCATATCATTCACTCCAATCTCGACCAACCCTTTCAATTGCATTAATTATAAAAAAATAAAGATTATATTTTGACCAAATGTTATGTGAATTTGAAATTCAAATTAGTTTTGTGGCGACGAAGAGAAACAAATAAAAATTAAAACAAAACAAAATAAATTCAAATCATAAATAGTTATCATTTGTTTTCAGAGACTAATTATAAATTACTTTTGAATTGAGTTTAATTTAGTCGTCAGTTGTGTTGGAAAGAAAGTTTGAAACTCTAATTCTCCAGAATATAAAACACTTTCTCTTATCCTTTCGTTTAAGATTAAAAAATTGTGAATTTTAAACATTTTGCTGAACTCCTGAACTAATGGTTTCATAAATACTACTTTTGCCAAATGAAAGTCCCAGGCGTTAGAATGGCTTTTCCTAAAAAATAGCTCACCTTTTGTGACAATATTACTTTATAGATATTACTAACTTGTGTTTTGAATAAAAAAAATTTTTACAGATTTCATTAGTAATTGAAATGATTACCGAAACAGTTTTTCAGAAAATGACTAATTATTTGAATAAATTCAATAAAATAAATATTCAAAATATCTTCTCTAAAGTTGAACAAATATTTTACTAATTATCAATATTCACATATTAATCTTTTCTTTATTTTATTGAATTATTTACTAATATCTATAAAGCAATATTGTCTAAAAGGTAGATTATATTTAGGAAAAGCTATTCTAACGCCTGGGACTTTCATTTGGTAAAAGGTAGTACATTCTAATCTTTATTACTGTTTTATCCAAAATATGAAGTCGTAATTGAAATATAAAAAAATAAGTATTTCCCTCTCTTTTAATAACTATTTAATTGCGAAGTAATTATTCGGTTATTTAAGTACTAAAATGATTGTGAGATTTTAGGTCTGAAATAAAGCGTTTGTAACGAATGCATAGTATTTAATAATTATTGAATAATTTTATAATTGTAGCTATAATTAAGTCATTAATACAAAATATAACTGAATAACAACCGGAAAGTAAATTATTTATATAACTATTTTCTATAAAAATAAAAGAAAAGGTCTTTTTCATAAATATTTATCCAACAAAATATTTATTTTGTTTTGTTTTCAGTCAATTATATAAATCCTTGAATGTATTGATCATTTTTAAAATTTTTTAAGAGAGAGAGAGAGAGAGAGAGAGAGAGAGAGAGAGAGAGAGAGAGAATTTTAAAAAATAATAATATCTTATCTATAATATTAAGAATTTTTTGGCTAGTATTTTGTTTTTGTGGGTAAATATTTTTTTTCTTATAATCATGAACATTTTTTTCAGCAAAATTAGATATACTGTAAGTGTTTTTGTGAATTAAAACTCAAACCCTTTTATATTTTTTTTAAAAATATATTAATACTTAACCAATAATTATATAATTAAGACTCAAGAATATCGATATACAGGTATACTTGTATAATGCAAGAATTTTGATGTAATTTTTTGCTCCAAGCTATTTAGGTGAAAGTTATTTTTCCTAAAATATTACTTAATACAAAATAAACTGTTCATCACTTAATTGCAATGATCTTCTTATATATTTGCGTAAATAGGATTCTAAATATCAATAATTTTTACCCTCATTAGCGTTAACTATAGAACAATTTGATTAATAACCGAATATTTTGGTTTAGTTTTTTGTTGTTGATATTTTTTCATTCATTAATCTTAATCTTAAACATTAAGTTTGAAGAATCACAAAGACTAGACTTTCTTTTAGACACAAAATACACTGTGCAAACCCTATGGCCCCCGTGCCTACATTGCCCGCAATGTCCGACCCATATTTGGATAATAGCTTAAATCAGGGATAACCTGGTTTAATAAGAACTGATGTTGTTTTTTTTCAAAAAATTTTAAAATCATAAAAACTATCTAAAAGACAACTTTCTAATTAAATCAATATATCGTTAATTTATTTTTAAAAAATGTTTGCTTGAGGTTATTTCTTAAATTTTTTGCCAATTTCAACTTCATCTATTGTGTAATCTTGTTTATAATTTATAAACAGAGACGAAAATGCACAAATTTTAAGAATATTAAGTTAGCTTGGTATTTTAATAACCTAAACAAGATTGAAATTGCACGATCAGCAAGATTTTAATTTGGAAAAATATTGTCAAAAGTCAACAGGTACATTTTAGTATTTTTCTAACTAGTTTACTTCCTATTATTAACACTCCTGTTGACCCCCATATATATTTAATGTTTAAAAAATAGCCAAAAAAATAACATTTTAAACATGATTTGATGGCAAAACAAAATAATCAATCATTAAATTCAGATAAAACTTTGTTTCGTTTGGGGGAAAAAAATTCTTCTTATTGTTTAACTCGATATAACATTTATTTTTATTCAAAACAATTAATTTCAAACAATTAAATTCAGCAAAAAACTGAAAAAATTAATTAAGAATTATTTGATAAAATAATTAACAGAAAAAAATGTTAATTAATTTATTTTAAAAAGAATAAAATAATTATTCAGAGACAAAAAGATTCTTTTTTGATGAGAAACAAAAAAATGTTGTTTGTTCTGCACTTTTTTAATTGTTTTAGTAGTTTAAGCAGAAAATTAAGTTTTAAATTCTTTGCCATTAATTATGATTTTAAGTGTATTATTATGTCATTAAAAAAGCAAATGTTTGTGTGTTTTCCTTTAGAAATAGTTTTCATTATTATATTAGGATTTAATTTGAAGTCAAAAAACTTTTGTATACATTAGATATAATAAATTCTGTGTTTAGGGCTTTTTTTGTGTTCATTGTCTGCATAGAAGTCACCAAAAAAATTCATGAATAAAAAAACAGTTGACTTCTCTATCTATGTCTGCAAAGAAAAAACGATAGAAAATACATAATTAAACTACACTTTTCTCCCACACAATCGCTTATTATATAATATTCGTCTGCATTTCATTAAACAATATGTGACTACAAAACATGAATTTTCGTATACAATCCTAAAACAAATTTTGAATTTTTTTTTTATTTTTGCCATCAAATAGAGTAAAGAAAATTATTTATAATACAAAAAGAGATTTGACACAAATTTTTATTCTAATATATTATAACTCTTTTTTAAAAAGTTTATTTTTATTTCATATTTAAAAATATAAGTTTTTATTTCATAAAAATCTGTATATATATTAAGAATAGATTCACAAAAATTTAGGTTTTTTTTCACATAACTTCAAAAAAAACTCCTTTTGAAAAATTGTTATTTCTTTCAGAAAACTATTAATTTTCGATTCAAAGTTTGATTTCTTTAAATGCTATAAATATACTGTATATTGAATTTTAAAGTTATTTTTCTTTCTTTTTTTCTCTTCATTACAATAAAAAAAAACTTTATTTTTTTCGGCAAATATTTATCAATTCGTTTGCATATCAGTAGTGGAGAAAAACTGTTTATTCAAATCAATCAAATAAAACATATATTTTTAAATATTTTTGAATATATTTTTCTCAGGATTTCTGAATTTTTAATTTTTCTTATTCTCATTTCATTCCACTCTTTATATAACTTACAAATATTCCATTGACTACTAGTTTTAATAGTTATGATTGAACTATAATCTAATCATAAAATAAATATAAAATAGAAAATTACATATATTTTGTTCGACTCGTGAACTAAATTCAAAAATTTTCTCTCAACAACAGAAAAAAAACTTTATTATTTGCATAATAGGGGGAAAAAAAACTTTGGGATCTCTTTATATGTCTAAAAATTTTTGAGTAACAAAAAAATAACTTTAAAATTTTTTTTTGTTGAAAACTTCAGAAATTTTATTTCATATAAAAAAGTTTAATATAAGAAAAATATATTCTTAAAGTGTTTTTTTGGTTTAGCGTTGCGACAAATTTCACGACAACTTTATAAAATTATTCAACAGAAAAACAAATATTATTTTACTAATGAATGTAAAGAATAAAAACAATACTTTTCTCATAAATTCAATAATATATTTTCCAAAGAAATGTATATTTAATTTTAATAAAAAAATTGCTGTAAATAGGAATTTTTGTCTTTATGTCTTTAATGGAAATTTATTGTTAGCTATAATAGAAAGGGTGTCATAGAGTATAAGTGAAATAAATTTGCAAATTATTCTTATTATTAACTATGAATTGGAATTAACTTCTAATGAAGCGAATGAGTTGTTGTTCTGTTCTGTAAATTAGTCGTCAGATTATATAAGACTTTTAAAAACATTTTTTTTTTGGAGAAAAAGTGTGTCAATTAGTCAAAAGTTGTGTTTTTTTAAATTTATATCTCTATCGGCGCTAATTGTAAAGTGCTGTTAGCTTTTGGGTGATTTATTTTTTGCATTAGAACTGTTGCCAAGATAGTATCAAAAAATACCAGTCCATTTTTTATAGTTTTAATAAAAATCTATGCATTAACAAGTTTATAATAAAATAATTATAGACGTTATAGACATTAATTAATGCATTAACAAGTTAATTTAGTTTAACAATATAATATAAACTGCTTTAAACGAATTTTCTAGCTAAAAGTGTTTTTACAATAGCTATAATAATACAGGCTTATATTGTTTATAGAAAATCATGGCAAATGTCCAAATGGAATATTGGTTCTGGTAAAAAACTAGTGTATGTTTTTGTCGCACACTACTTTTTTGCACTAATAGTTCTCACCGATACTTGAGAAACAAGAGAACATTCTACTATCTACTATTGTGGCTTTTAAAAACTCACACCTGAAATAAAATTAACTTTTACACCAAAACTCAAATCTTAGTACAGGTATTACTATACAAAAATCATTACTAATCAATGATTAGTAATCATATCTAAGAATAAAAATTGATTTTGAAATTAATTAATTTCAAGTAATGTTCGAATAAAATTGAGTCAAAGAATAAAAGTGTAAATAAATGAAATATGAATTTGCATTGATGATGTTTAGAAATTAGTATTTCAACTTTCAATAAGTATATGAAACTACTGAAACATTTCTAAACCTATTAAACTGTTAAATCCTTATTCATCTTTGATGTTTTAAACTTTCTTTAAAAGTTAATAAAAGTTAAACTTTCTATAATAATTTTTTTATAAATGAAACTTTGTAAGGAAGTTTCTTTCCAGAAAGAAATGGGATTTCCGTAAAACCACAGTAGTACATTTCAACACTTTTAATAAAACAAATAAGCTTGGTAACCCACCGATTTCTATGAATATGAGAGAACTGTTTTTTGTCTACATTTTTCTGATTTGTTGAAAAAAATTATTTTCTTTTCTTGAAAATTAGTATTACAAACAATAATTATTTAATCCACTAATTAATCAGTACATAGTGTTTAACCAATTATTTCTTCATTCAACCGATAAATTTGTGCCAATTGTTTGCAAAAAAAAATATTGTATTTTTAATTTTATAAAATATTCAAACGTGAGTTTCATTAATAGATAACTTTACTGAAGACCACTTCAGTGAAGAGTAAAACTAAAAGTTTTTTTCTTCTCTGATTTACAAATTAAGTTAAGTATTTGTTTAGTTAATAGTCAACTAAAGTAAAGTGTATTTGTAAACTATAATCAGAACTTTTAATCAGAAAAAACTTCTTATTTTCTATAAATCAAATAAAAATATTTCAAAAGAAATTCAAGAGTTATTTCTCTCTCTTTTTTTCTTTCTCTCCAATCCCTTATCGTAACTCATAATCAAAATAGAAGTCTTCTTCTCTTTATTAAAGACATACTCTTATGATTGCAATTAATATAAATTGAATTTTTTTTTATATTTACTGTTCGTTAGAGTTGAAGCACAAGAAAAAAAATACATAAATCGAAATTCAAAACTCATTTAAATTAATGAAATCCAAGATTTTTTTTCTTTCTTAGATATTAGAATAGATAATAAACTGTAGTGGAAAGGAGTGTAAAAGAGTGCACACATACCTGTCTATAGGAGCCGTCGGCCAATTTAGCATTAACTATGAATACTTTCCATTTTAATTGCTTATATCTATCAATTGTAGTGACTGTAAAATTGTTGTTCCCTTTAATTGCATTATTACTAATGTTAGTCAAATCCCAATTGCTTTGAGTCAACAATTTGTTGTTCGTATTATTGTTTCGCCGGAATCTATGTCTACTAATCAGCCGAAGAATATTGTTCTGCGAACCTGTCGTTCCAGTGGCCAATCGTTTATTACTGCCATTGGATGTATTCACTATATATCTGCGCGAAGACACCGATAGTGTACTCATTTTGTTTGATAAGAATATTCCGGAGAATCGTATGAATTCTGATAATTGTATAGTTTATTCCATAAATTTTGATTAACTTTTATACAAAAAAAATTCCTTATTCTTAGAAATTATTTTGAATTTCGTTTCATTTATAGTTAATTTTTTCGTAACTATTCTGATGTCAATTAGTATTCGCGTCAATATTTGAGAAAACTTGTTGAATTTAAGTAATTTTTTTCAAATCAAGTCATTTGTACCGTATGTCATAAATGTGTAAAGGATTTTGTGTCACAAAAATTAAGATTGAAATCAGATATGAGTTTACATAACTTAAATGTAATTTTCAGTCCAATAATTAGAAGTTCAAAAAAATTTTACGAATTTTTGTTTTTGTCAGTTTTTTTTTGTTGTTTCACTTAATTCACGCAATCAATGAAAATCAATTGTTTTTGTCAAATGTTTTCAATAGAAAAAACAAATTATTGTTTATTAGTTTTTTTGTTTTGTTTTGTCAAAACTTATTATCAGTTGTTGTTTTGATGGAAATAAAAGTTTTTAGAAACTTTTGAAATGAATTTGTGATTTTGAAAAAAAAAATTATTTGAATTTATCAGTTCTTAAAAGTCATTAATCACTTCTGTGTTTTCTGTATCAGTGTTTCAGTATTTTTGTATCCAATTATCAGAATATTTAACACTTGAAACACAGTTGAGTAGAAAAAAAATTCTTTAATAATTAGGAGAACACACAAAATGTTGTTTTAAATTATTACAAAATATTTGTTAAAAAGTTTTAAAAATTCTTAACACAAAAAAAATGTTTCTAATTATTATTATTATTATTACTTGATTTTCAGTTTATAATAGTTTTTTTAATGTTTTACACAAGTTTTCACTCAAATGCAATTTAACATGCATATTTTAACAGAAATCCCGGAATCAAATTAAGTTTATTTTATAATTGGTTTTTAATTCAAGAAACCAATTGATTACATTTGGATTTGGCTTTTAATCGGTTAATCCATGTGTCGCTTAAGAGAATTGGGCGACGAATAGTAATTAATTGTTATTTTACGGAATAAAATCCGACATAAAATCAATTTTTTTAGATTTAATCCATGACTTGAAGCAAGAATTTCTGCCACTCTTTGCACGAAAATTCAAACGCATATTAAAGTCTGATTTTTTTTGAAGTTTATTAAAACTTTTTCGTTTCTTTTTCTTCTTCTATACATTTCAAATGTATAACACAATTGTTGGATAAGTTGATTGAAGACAAAAACACAATTCAACACATAATTCATAGGAATTTTTTTCTTTTTTTTCTATTGGTTTTTCTTTCTCTTTTGCCTCTTTTTTCTGCCTATAAAACAATCCAATTCTTCAGTCAAAATATATCGATTCAACAAAAGACACATAAATCAAATGCCATTTGTATTCTTTCTCTCTCTCTCTATAATTTGAATAATTGCCATCACATGTATGAAAGGGATTAATATTGAAAGTGAATGAATGATAATCAGTGAGAGATATAGAATAGAGAGAAAAAAAATTGTTCCACCAATTAATCACGCGATTGATTGCCTCAGAGACTGATTCAATAGGAATATTAATCCGAGAGAAAGCTTAAACATATATTATTTCTTATGTATAGCTGTCTTATTAGAGCACAGATAGGAGTGATAGGAGTGAGACTAAAAAACTTTATATTACTTAAACAAAACAATGCAATAAATGCACAAAAAAAACAACTCAATTATAATTAAGTATAAAATATATTGTATTTTAAACATAAAATATTACATAAATTTTATAACAAAAAACACACACAAATCCGGTGTTTGTGAGTCACCAATGAATAGAAGTGTTTTTCCAAAGAAGAACCAAAAAAATAAGAATAAAATAGTTTTCCAACAATTCTTGGTTTTATTTGAAACACTTATTACATAAAAAAAGTGTTAAATCTTTTGATGAAAAGATGTGAAAAAAGTTTGAAAAACTTTTTTTTACAATTTTCTTCTTACGCTTCGTCTATAGAAAAACTTAGTGCACAACGATTTTTCTTAGTTGTTTGCGAGTGAGAGCACAGTTCATATATAAGACATAATGCGAGAAATGTGTGTTACAGTGCGAGAACACACATACAGAGAGAAAAATAACTGTTACAACACTGGGAGTTGTGTTGGGGTTTCGCTTCAATGAGAAACTAAGTCAGAGATTTTTTCTCTCTCTATTGAATCAAATGGAAACACGAATGGGAATGGAATTGAATGGTTAGGTGACTGAAGTGAATGCCAGAGGAGAAAGCTGTGAGACGTTTTTGAGTGCCAAGGCTGACGACGATGCGCCACAATATACCTGTGATACCTGTGCTGTCTTATCATTAGGCATATGGAGGTATGAGTGAATTGGGGAGAGAGAGAGAGAGAGAGAGAGAGAGAGAGAGAGAGAGAGAGAAGATCTTATTCATGATTTCATGATTGCTCGTCACCACTTATATGAGTGCGACTCTGTCTGATATGACTATGGATTCTGTGCCACAAGTAGTGCTGTGAATGGGAATGGGATGCCAACTGAACTCTGGCAGCAAAATAAAAGGGTTATTCTTTCATTAGATTCCTATTCTCTCTCTTTATTATCAGATAATCAAATGTTTTTTCTAATTATTATTATTATTATTATTATTATTAAAACACTTTTGAACAAAATCTATGTCCTTTTCTAATGAGAATGGAGTGAGAAGTGGCGTAAAAAATACAACTCAACTTATATTTCTTTCTCTTTCTCTTTTTTTTGTACAAATTATTAATCCGATTGTTATATAAGAATCGATTCACACTCTGAATAGTTTTTTCATTTTGACAACAATTGTGTAAACTATTGAGAAAAACAATTTTCTTAAGAATAATAAAGGAATAAAAGTTTTTTTTAAAACTTCAAATAAACTTATTCTTCACTTCAGAGCTAACAATACAATAGCCCAAGTATTCACACATTCCTATACAAAACCAATAGCCAAAGTGTGCAAATAATTTGCTGTAAAGAATAACAACACAAATGTGATGACAAAACAAATTATATTTATTTAATTTAATTTTTCAATCACAAAAAATTTTGTTAGGAATTAAAAAACAATTTTTTTTATATACAAATGTTTTATCATTATTTTTTTATATTTTGTTGGTATTTATTTGAAAAATATAATAATCACATGAATTGGTTAAACAAAATTATTATTATGTCGTTTGAGGCTATTTCTGGTAGTATTGAGGTTTTGTTACGAGAATTTTTGAACACCAGAAACCAAATATTTGACAGAAACAAAACAAAAAAGAAGAGAAAATTTGACCGCATTTTTATCGATAATGTGAGGCAATAGTTAGTTAGTTTTTTTCTAATTGGAAGTTTAAACGAGAGGAAAATATTTTATGCGCCGATAAAAAAAAGAGATTTTCTAAATCTTAATTTTCATAAAATTATTAAAAAATAATTAATATGTTATTGTTTTTTTTGTTTGTTTGTTGCTTTTATACTCGTTTACACTTATGAAAGCACAAAAATTTAATTAAGATACAACTTTTTTTTGTGATTGAAATGTACAAGGTGGACTGTAATACAGTAGTTCGGATTGGTGTATGTTATTTTCTGGCAAACGTCCATGTGTACAGTCTGTTTGATAATTTCGTGAGCTAGAGCATAGTCTATCTACTAAATATTTTGAGGTGGTTTTCCAATTACGATATACATAATGGTAATGTCTGAATAGTGTTCAATTTATTGTATCATATTTTTGATTATTGATATGTTTTAAATTTTATTGACTTGCTACATATATATCCTTGCCTATATAAGTTAAACCACCTTTTTGATTCAATTATTATATATAAATATTGGGGTTCTAGTAATTTTACAAAATGCACGAGCTTAGCGCGCGCTTGTTTTCTGATTGTGGAAATCGAAAAAGTGTTTGATTTCAAGAGTGATTATCACTTATTCATA